>JAOWBL010069603.1:0-19496 GCA_028564865.1 Zenarchopterus dispar
CACACACACACACACACACACACACACACACACACACACACACACACACACACACACACACATACACACACACACACGGACACACATACATAACAGACCACAAAAAGGACTTAAAAACAAGAGATAGAGGTTTGTGGAATGTCAGACCCAAATCCCAGATTTCATTTACATTTATATTGTTTGAGGGCACAGAAACACACAGTACAAACAAGAAAACTGTAAAACACATTGCAACTAGTATAACTTTACAAGGAATGGTGGTTTAAAGAAAAAAAAATATAAGAATACCGATGCCAGAGTCGTGTAATTATGCAAAATGCCTTCAAGAACAAATTCTGCTCAACAAGGCCGGACTGGCTCTTGAGGGCAAAAAAGCTTTTGTTAAAGAATATCAAATAAACTGACATTTCTGCTAAACACAAATATGAATAAAATTCAAAATACCCTTTGATGATGATTACAAAAATCACCTGTAGACACTGTGTATCCATCTATCAATATGAATCACTTGGATTTCAACATAAGGAGATCAAACCAGTCTATTATTGTAATGACTTATGATTGGATGTGGATATTTTTAATTAAGGCATACTTTTTAAACAAGATAGGCCTTTACTATTTAAGATTATTTGAGCAAGTAACATGCCTTTATAGAAACAAGATTGATGCACAAAGGAAAACAACCTTGTAGGTTGTGATCAGTGGAGCAGGGTTTTCAGCTGTTGACTCATTCTTGTACAATTTGCTTTTTGTTTTGTTTTGATTAACTTTTCAGAGCAATGATTGGGTTTTAAAGACTAAGAGGCAAAACATGGAGTGGAAAGCATTTTAATGTTTAATGCACAAGTACACTCATATTCCAGTTTTCTCTCTCGTGTGTGTGATTTAGAATTTGCATCAAAAAAATATTAATATCACATAACACGAAAAAGGCAAGACGACCACAACCTCATGTACACAAATAAAACTGTCAGTGTATGTATATAAAATGTAATCTGAACCTATTAAAAAATTATAGTTTTCATAAATTCAACTTTAGAAGCTGCTCTTTTTTTAGTCATCAACTAAATAATGTAAATTATACCTTTTTATACCCAAACAAGGACAAGCATAGATAATGTGAAAAATATTGAATTCTGACATTTGCTTGCTGTTATGGGTTTAGTTTTTGGTTAGTTCCTGTTTTATTTTGAAGGTCTGTGTCCCTGTGTTTAGTTATAGACTTCCCTTGCTCCTGTCTTCCCAGATTTTTTGCACCTGTGTCTCGTTAGTGCTATTTGTATATCTTGCCTTGTCTTTCATTTGCTCCATGCTGGTCCGTGCTATCCGTCTCCCTGGATTTAGTTTTGGCTGCAAAGGTATTGTTGAGTATTGCTGGATCCATGCTTGTGTTGCCTTTTTGTTTCATTAAAAGATTTTTGATTTCGTACTCCTGCCATTCTCGGGTCCTGCCACAATTCTTCTCCACACAGCACTTACAGATGATATGACCCAAGACTTTTATATTTTATTCTTGTCTACTTAATTTAATTTGTTGATATACATCTGTTTTTGAAACCCAAGCCTGCTGCATGTTCAGAAAGTTGGCATTTGGTGCAGTTTTTAGTGCTAGTGCAAGGACATTAAATTTAAAAGGAAAAAGAATATTTTAAACAGTGGATTTTAATGATGATTTGGTGTAACAGCAGTATCGACTGTAGATGTTTTGGGGATCAGATTGTGAACAAATATGTGAGAAAACCTTTGGAATTTTTAGAAATATGTCTTTCTTGCATGTAGAGTAAGGACACCGGTTTGGACATCTGTGAGCTCCGGTTCCTCAGAAAATATCGCCGCAGCAACTATCATTGATCAAATAGTGTAATTTTCCGGAACACGGGGATTGTGTACATTTTGTTATGCTTGTTTAATCATGGCTGATCAATTATTTGTGGAGACCAGCTTCCTCTGACTCTGATTATCATATCACATGGCATCTTTGACAAATGAGCAGTAAAGATGACATAAATAAAAGCAACAGCAACTCCTCTTTTTGACTCCGTTCATGCCAGCTGCCGACGGCCAGACTCTGACCACTCAATCAAGTTCAAGAGGCTCCCGGCCAAGTCTTTTTTTATTGCCAATAAAATGAAGAGCTTCACCGCCTAAATCTTGTTTTCTCATATCCGTAACAACAAACAGCCGATTTAATGACAATGAATTGCTGCATTAAACCTTTTGTCGAGCACTGCGTTTCAGACCAACATTCATGAAAAGCTGTAGCTGTACAAAAATGAAACCTTATGTTACCTTTGTTCTGAAGAGGTGTTGACATCTCTTGGCCAAGAGGCAGACTGTGTATTATGGTCAAAATAATCAGTAATCCATTCCCTTTTTTTTTTTTTTTTTTTTTTTTTTTGAAGAACAAAGATGAAAAAAGGTCATTCAGACTTTTATGAGCCAGACCCCATAATGGTACAGAGTTCCACCAGCAACCTTGGTGAAGGTCATTTCCACTTCTGTGATGGTTAGCATAATGCAGCATATAACACAAATTTTACACCAAATCTATTCCAGAAACCTTAACACATTTTTCAATAAGACCATGAAAAACCAAATTCTGCAGACATTACAAAGTAATAGAGGAATTTCCTTCTATGTAGAACTTTTGTACATAAAAAGCCCCAAAATAGTACAATGATGGCCCTGACCTGTACTTTCATACCCCTTAAGACGCGTTTGCAGGAAATGTGGCACAAAAGAACAATTCAAACTCTTTGTTGGGCTTTGTTATATAAAGTGATTCTGTAAGCAATAATTTTAAAATCACCTGCCAAGTTTAGGAAGAGCTGAATCTCATCATGTCTCATCCTAAACAGAAAATAAACATGTTTCCGCTGTAACAACAAAACAACTTTTGTGCCACATATGTGCAGAAATTTTCATCCGACTCTTCTGTGTTGATTAATAACTACGCGTACCTGATTGGCAGCATCACATCTTTTAATACATCCTGTGGATAAAGATCTGCAGAACCTGTCGTGCATCTCTGTTAGTGGAAAAAATCATGTTCAGAGTCTGCAGCCGTAAATCAGACGCAGAACTGAACAGTAGAGCATCATGATGGTGCTGTTTGGCGTTAATATGCTGAATGGCACATTTCTCATCGTAGGAAAGCGGTGGTTATATGTTTATGAGCCCAAGTGTGTTCGCACAAACAAGGATGAAAGCCAGCGTAGCCTCTCTCTGAACTCCAAGGTTTCTTTGTTGACAGGAAGTACCGTGTTCGAACTCACCACATCATCCAGCATTTTAATCTCGATTTTTGTTTTAATTGCTGTTTTCAAGCATCAGTGGAAAGTTCTTTTAAAAGTGAGGAACCCAGATTAAAAGAACATCAGTTGTATTAGGTTTGAATTTTTCAAATTGTTTTATTTTGTGTTTTAGTTAAGTTTGTTTCTTTCGGTTTTGTTTTAGTTAAAGAAGTCCATGAGTGGTTTTAGTTATAAAAAATTGGTTAGTTTTCATTTAATTTTAAGTTTGTTTTAGTCATACTTTAGTCATAGTTTGAGGTATTACCTTACAGATATTAAAAAAATCTAGGATAAAAGAATCCTATCAACAATGCCATGCAGTATGAAAATCCTTTTTTCATTATTTAAATAATTAGAATTACAAATAAAAGAATTGATTAAAAAATGAAGGCCACTAAGCATTGAATGAAAACAAAGTTCATTTTACCTGCAGTCTGTTTTGCCTCAGTTAGTTTTGTAGAGTTAATTTTAGTTTTTTTTTTTTCAGTTTTAGTGTCATAAAAATATTTATTTAAAATTTTTATTTCAGATTACAGGATTATTTTTTCATCCTTATTGTCAGTTTTAGTTTTTAACTTTAATAACTCTGAAGAGCATGCAGCAAAGGTAAAGATTGTAGGCTACAACTGTTAAATGAGTTGAATTGCCATGTTATTGTTTATTTGCGAACTTGCAGTTAAAAAAAAACAGAAAGGTGTATCTCTAAATTTTCACTGGTATCGAAATTTGCATTCATGTGAACTGGCTATGAGGTTACAGAAAGATATAAAATGTGAACATTTATTTAAAACAATGCAAGTGAACTTGAAATTTTCACTTGGAGGAGGTTTTTCAGAAGCTTGTTCCAAATGTGAAGTCAGAAATATTTAAAAAATAAATAAATATTTTTTAAAAATCTTGAGAAATATATTTCAAGACTAAAAACTGTTTCTAAAGAAGACAGAAGAAGAGAATTTAGGGTCAGGGTGAATCAAAGCGGTTACATTGTAAAAAGTCATTTCTTAGAAAGTTTAAAAAAACCCCAACCTTGTTTTAAGAAAATTAGAAGACTGCTAGTTTTAGGAATTCTAATAAAAAATGTTTTTTTACGCCATCGGCAGAGATATTTGGTTAAAATAAGACAGTTTTGACAAGATTTATGGAGTGTTGGGTTTATTTCTAGAGGGCTTGTTTTGGGAGTGTAAATGAAGGGAAATGTTTCAGGCTTAACAAACAGAATAGTGGTAGAGTTTGAAAGTTGTAAGAGGGTAATTTTAAAGAAGAGTCATCAGAAGAGACGAGTCCGGGACTGAGTTGGCACTCCAGACCGGTTTGTTCAGTCACTTCCTGATCCTCTCAGAGCTTCTTCAGCCCAGCGTACAACTCCAGAAAAGACTGAAGCAGCCATCTGTGTTTTAAAGGGTCTGAGCACATCAGAGGACCCGAGTCTCCTCAGCAGAAGGAGGCAATTGTATTTGAAGACCTGTCTAGTTTGTTACTGAGGTGTAGTCCTCCACTATCTCAAAGTTAAAACCATAGTCATCCAGTGGTGTAGTTTGGTTTGCCCTCCTGCAAAAGCCTATCACCATCTCCTTCTCCAAGTTGGTATTAAAGCTCCTGTCCACTTCACACCAGTCAACGACTTCCTTTTTACTCCTGATTTTTTTCTCTCTCATACACAAACAGCAGTGGCTGCATCACCAGAACTTCTAAAAGTGCCAACTGTCTGTTTTGTTGAGAAAGCAGATATGTAGAAAATGAAGAAGAATGGGGAAAGCACAGGTTCCTGGGGTACCTCCATGGTGAAAACTAACACATCAGAGAGTTGTGAAGCATTCACGATTCAAGATTGACTTTATTATTGGATTAGCCAAGATGAAATGGGATTTCTTCAAGGTTCTGATTACGTGCAGGTCATTCAGATGCCTAAGCATCACATGCTACATGGTCCAGGCAGCGAGCCAGTGGTCTACAATCAACACTGCTTAAACTGCGATAAAGAAAAGTAAAAAAAAAACCCAAAACACAGCTATCCCCGTGATCTTGACATATGGATAGATGACTTATTCATCCAGACCACTGCCTGGGCGGTCCTGGAGGGGGTCCAGCTGTCTGCTTGCCAGTATGATGGAAGTGTTGAGATTGATATTCTCTCTGGCCTTCGTCAGGTGAGAGGTTAATGCTATAGGCCCGAAGTGGTTCAGTATCCTGGAGTGTGGAGCCTTTGAAAGTGGATCTGTACAGGAGGCTTTCCACGGTGCTGGAACTCACTCCAGGGTGAGACTCAGGTTGGAGATGTGCACATCACCCTGACTGAGTTGATCTGCGCAGTCCCTGAGCAGTCTGGAGATGATCCAGTCAGGGCTGAAAGCTCTTATCATTTTGCTATTTCTACGATCTTTTTTCACCTTTTCATCTGTAATGGAGAGGGCTCCCGAACGCTGTACACCCACAAACCTGATATGGTTTTCACTCTGCACGTCTCTTGCACTGTGTTGTTGAGTTTGAGAAACTCTCATTTCGATCAAAAGTACTCCACACTTGCTATTTGTGCAATCCCCGATTACTTAAATCATGTCTTAATCCTAATTTTTTTTCTGTTTTTAAATATATGATGCGGCAGCTGAAAGACAAACAGCCTACCACTTAAACTTTGGCTGCCCTGGCTCAGGTGGTATTAGTATTCTTTGGAAATGTTTGAATGAAAGTTCTTTCTTAACCTTGGGAAAAAATGAAATGAAATAAAAATCTCAACTCAAGCTTTTTCTATAGTTCAACCTTTTATCTGATACATTCACAGCTTTCGATTCAATAAGCGCACAATCAAAAGAGGAGCATTCCTTTCTTTAATGTTTTGAGGATATTTGAAAAAGATTTTAAAATCAGCTTCCTTACATGGGTTGCAGTGTGCCGAGTTGCCGTCTACGCCAGTAAGTAACTGTACTTCTTCAGGTATAACTAGAAAAACCGGCTGCACTTTTTGAAAATGTGAAACACTCTCACAAGCACTATACATTCATTTAGAAACAGAATACTTTTGCTCACAGCGAGACTTTGCCAACTACAATAATTACAAGAAAGACTCGACTGTTGCCAGGCAAAATGAGCTAAACATTTGAAATGGTGGAGCATCAAACCTGTATATTAAACCACGGCCGGGCAATTAACCGAAAACCAATTGTTTATGCGCATTTTCACATGCTGCCCCAAAATCATTTGACCACTGATGCCATTTTGTCCTGTAAATCAACCATATTATAAATGTATTACTTTGTATAAATTCTCCTGGTATGGTACAAAAAAAAAAAGTCATCCACATCAGAGTTGTCACAAGTGTGAAATCAAACGATTGAGACCAAAACGGTTCTTTATACAAGGCTGTAAATATATTTATTTCTGCTCTCAAGTTGGACATTTTAACATGGGAGTCAATGGAGATTGACTCACTTTTGGACCCAGACTCTAGTGGTCAGCCGAGGAACTGCAACGAATGTTAGTCCTGCAGGAGCCTCAATAAAAAGAAGCCAAATGTAAACGCCGTGTAAAAAGGTTCCAGGTCAGTAAAGATTACAAACTTATGCTGCAAAGGGTTAAATAAAAGCTCCTAGAATTAAATAATCTAATTTAGTAACATCTGGGCCTTTTAATTCACTCTGAACTTATTTAAAGTGTTTCCATGTCAGTGTGCACATGACAAATACAGAATTTAAAGAAAGTCAAAAGGGGGAAGGCGGTGGTGGGGGTGGTGGTGGGGGGTAAGTCTCATTTAGCTTCAATGGCAACAAAATGTTTCAGCTCCAGTGGTTGGTGTTGATAGAGGAAGAGAGAACAGCCGGGCCCCCCCACGGAGAAGGAGACCAGCGCTGTGAGATGAAAAGGCTTTTTCAAAAACACCCTGATAAAGCATTACAGCAAATTACTTCCCATCATGCAGAAAAAAAGAAATAATAAATAAAAGAAATCAGTTTGCATTTTTCAGTGAACCATTGCGCTCCAGTCTGCTGTGGTGCAACGTGGGTTCTCACCGACTGGGAAGATATGTGAGGGAGGAACCGGCAACTGTGTGCAATTGTAAAGAAAATCTACGAGTACATTTTTATGACAGAGCTTCAAATAAAAGTAGTGTTTTATAGATGCTTTCAGTCCTATTACATACTGGGATACACTTCATGTGTTCATTAAGCCTGATCCTTATTGCTAATTAACTTCCCCTTTGCAGAGCTTATCTCAAATTGCTCGCACGCTGCACAGATGTTCAAGAAGCATCTTTAAAAACCGCGGACCTCATAACTGAGTTCCTGTTTAAAAGGAATCATGCCTCAGGGATGTTTTTACACCACACAGTGACTTACAGGAAAAGTTGCATACAAGGACTGAATGTCAATAGTCCTGGTGTTAAGAGTGGAAATTATATACAGCATGAGCCAATGCATCTTTGAGTAGCAGTCCAAGATTTTTTTTGTTTTATTCCTTTTTTTTTTTTTTTTTTGACAGCGTGTCTCTTTTACATTTACATTGAAATGTAAATCTTAGTCAAAGCTACCAGGATGAATAGTTCATGCTTATGCTTGATTCTCTGGTGATGCCCTTCACTCTCTTCATTTAAATTTATTCAACGCTGTTTTGGGGTTGAATAATCAGGCTTTTACTGCAAACGTGGGAGGTGATTTAATTAATGTTGAATTAAAACAGGTCTGTCATGTTAGTGATATTAGATAAAGACTTACACAATCTCACGGGACAATCCTTTCTGCTGGGAAAGGACAGTGAAACACAACTGCACTAGGACTCTGTAATCATGATGTAATTGATGGTTTGATAATACTGTGCAATGGATTAGATTGCAGGTTGGAGTGTCTGAGATGTACGAGACGCTAACACTGTACAGTTCTGAGTGGCTGGCTGTTTTCAGTGTTTAATTTCAAATTTCTTTTATTTATTTCAGGCAAATTTCATTAGCTGAGCTAAGGTTTGAGATTTAACCTTCAGTTAAACCCCTGATTGACATAACACAGTCAAACGATGGCTTAAACCATATTGAAATGTCTTTTTTTTTTTTTTTGTGGTTAAATCTGCAGATTAGGTTTAGCCTAAAACCTGCTTAAACCTGATACAAGTATATGTTCTAGTCTACGTATTTTCTATAACACCGAATATGTGGATCTACATGCGTGTTTGGTTAATATTTACCCTCATTTAGTCTGATGCAGGGTTAGGGGGGTCACAGAGCTCTTTTTGATTCATCGACCTTTATGAGCTTCTCAAAGGTCTTTTAGATTATCGGTGTTCCTGGATCTGCGCTTCGGGAACCTGCTGTTAAATTGCTCTGTCGGATGTAATATCTTTGTGTATTTTTTTTCGTGTAAAACGTTGCTTGCAGGTATCAATGTAATCTGCAGCTCCAGCCATCTTGAGGAATAATTATGACTGTCTCTTTCCAGGCTCAATACGTGCGCGAGTCAATTAAGCTGCACGTGCTCCTGCGTATGGGCTCCCGCAACTGCAGACTTTAATTATAGCCTAAGTTCATGAGTTTATGAGCATGAATACAATACGGCGTGTGGGTTTTGAGCCTCTGGTGATATTAATTTTAGCTTAATAATTATATCGGTCTTCCTGTTGTAACTCTTGGCTTTTTTGCTAAACTGGAAAATCAAGCAACAGATTTAATTGCTCATCAAAGCTATTAAGATGTACTTTCATGTCTTGACTGTCTGTACAACTCAGAACGTTCCTCATAGTACGAGTTTATGTCAATAATTATGATCTAAGTTCAGTTTAGAGAGTTGAGATAAAGTCATCATGTCAGCACCCTTTCAAATACTTTAATGATGAAAGAATTCAATTTATTTATTACACTGAACTAACTTTTTTTTGGCTCAATGTGATTTTTTTTTTTTTTTTTTTTTACATTCAGTACTTTTTCAGGGTTTTACTGCAGACCAGCTAAAGCTATCTTTTTTTCAAATGTTGCAATCAGTTTCAACTTTGATTTTAGCTTCTGTTAAACTCTGCAGTTTGGGGGGAGAACCCTGCAAGTCCAACCACAACAGTGTCACAGGTAATTTATGTCTCTGCATTGAACCAACAATATATAAGGACACCTGTGCCTCCCCTGTAGCCTGACATGCGACCTGGATAAACTGGTACTGATTCAGTTTGGAGCAGCATTGATTTGTCATGTTCAATGGATTACTGTAATGTCAGTAAAAGTTATTAACGCTCAACATTTATCAGTTCATTTGCTATGAAAACTAAATTGAGCTCAGTGCTGCAGAAAAGGTGGAGTCATTAGAGAGTGACTCAAATAACAAACAAGTACAAAGTACAAATGCCAACTAAGACGTCAGTGCTGTACGGAGGCTATGTGCACATTTGGTAGAAAAATCAAGCTTCAGCTGTATGTATATGTGTGTGTGTATATATGTATGTTTATATATATATATATATATATATATATATATATATATATATATATATATATATATATATATATATATATATATATACTATTTTTTTTGAGAACCATTCCTTTTTTCATCATGGGAAGTGGTAAAAAAAAAGTGTTTTAATTTCATCTTTTATGGGCAAGCTTGGTGATTTTTATAGTTTAATCTTGGTTTTACCTTTGTTTATTGTTCGTGTTTTACATTTAGACAGTGTTGACCTTTATTCCTTGTTCAGTGGTTTAATTATTGTCAGATTTTTCTTGTTTCTTTTAATCTTGTAAACCTTGATGTACTTTACTCCCTCTTATTTTATGTTGCTTCTCTTTTGCAGTCTGTTAAGCTCAGCATCCCATTTTTGATCCACAACGGGGGTGTGGGGTGTGGGGTGTGGGGTATACTTTGAAGTAATATAAGTAGGCTAGTGAGATTCGCAAAGTCAAAAGTCAAGGTTTCCACCAACACTATATTTCACTTTTAATGTGGATAGATCTCCATGTGAACCCCTAACCTTCTCCAGAGAGTTTTGGATTAAAGAATCAGTAGAATCCATTCCTGATTATTTCCACGATCATATCTGATTAAATCATGCTGAATCACCATGTAAATATTATTTAGCAGGAATATTGAATCATTAGAACCAATCATTGTAATTATGTCATTAAATGTAATGTAATTAAACTAAAAATGCTTGATCGATGTTGTATACACTTTTAGGTTGTTTCCTGACAAAAGTAACCTCATTGTATTGTACTGTAATGAAATGGTGATTCATCTCTTTCAGCACTGATCCTAACAGCCACTCCTGTCTTGCAGTGATTTTTTTTTTTTTTTTTTTAGCTGAACCACAAATTTAACCTTTTGACCAGAAATCAATGCTGAATTAACAACTTGTGATTTAAATTCACAGCTGAGTGACTCGGTCAAATGTCCAAACCTGCTGAGCTGTTCAATACGCTGCCAAAGAAGCTTTGCATTAACAGAACTGTAGACTCTGCGTCAATGTCACCGCGGGACCCATGAAGGCAGAAAAGGAGTTGATTTTGTACTTTGTCAAGATCTTCTGACAATTCCAGTCTTAACAGCTGTTATTCAATGACTAAATCCTGTTTTACACATTAAAAAGTAAGCATTTCTTTCTGGTCAAAAGGTTGAATTTGTGGTTCAGGTTAAAATTGCTGCAGCACAGATTGTGATGAATCAGCATTTAATTATGATTAGATTCACCTAATTAATTGGCTCGTAAATGCACTAACTGACTTTTAGGATGATGACTGAATTATTGAATTCCTGTCAAGTAATTTGACCATGTGACGCACGCTCAACATTGATCAAAATGGAAAACATCAACATCCAGTAATTCTGCCTGTTGACACTTTAATGATGTTTTAGCATGATGTGAAACATGAGAGATATGGCAGCAAAAAAGAATCGATTAAGGATTTGACAGACAGTTTAATCAGAAACTCTGAACATATGCTGCAAGAAGATTTAACCAGATTACAAAAAGAGATCCTGACTTTAGACTCAGATTTAGCTAACTTGACTTGTTAACATGTATAGAAGAATAAAAATCGCAGATTGGCCTTAAAATATACAATCTTTCTTCCTTGGTCTACATGAAACATTCCATCAGAGATGCGATTTTAATACGATAAATGAGACTAAAGTTTAATCGCTGCAGGTGAACCCAGCCCCCATCTAATCTAGTTTAGGGTGAGCGTGACTCACATGTCAGATTCTTATCAATAAGTTTAATGTCATTTAGGAGGAAAGCCACTCTGTGAATAATCTATTGATTTTGCACCATTAACAAATGACCTTTGCCGAATGCAAATAAGTGTTTATCAAACCGTCGTCAGGCTTTACTGACTCATTGATTTTGCTGCAACTGAAGTGTCACGATGTTTGAAATGCGCCTCACCTCTGGCTTGGGCAGCACGAGATTAAGATCCTACGATTCACCCTAAGGCCTCGGGTCTTTAGCGTACACCCGACTTATTTTAAAGTGTTTGCTATCATTTCAGAGAGAATAACTAAACTAGTGAGGGAAGGCAGATGGCCGCCGCGTATTTGAGCCAACAGCTGGGCATCACGTGCTGCTAGCTTTAAGCTGACCTTAGCAGCGCCGCTGGTTGCATTGTTGCAGCACAGTCATACAAGCAGATGTCTTCTTGATATTCCAGTAAATCCTGGGTTGACCTTCTGCCTGTGTGTGTGCAGCTTTAAAAGAGTTTGTTTTAGTAGTTGCACTAAGATCTTCCTTTTGTGTACTCATACATATGTGCATGCCTTTTCTGCTTGCACCCACACGGCTGATGATAAATGCATTCGCTTTGCTGTTTTAGATTCAAAAACCGATTCTTAAACACACACACAAAAAAAAAATGCTCCGTGTTGACATACTCCAAGGCACCGACTTCTCTGCTGGAGTTTCTGGCTTGCACAAATTTACCTCTCCAGTACCCACACATTCACAGCCACCCAAACAAAACCCAATGACAGCAGAATAAAAATGCACTCTTTTACAAATACAAATATATATTCAGAACAAACAATACAAACATCTGGGTTGCAAAAGAGCTGAAGTTTTTTGCTGAATTTGTTTTCAACCATTTATTTATGCACTTCCGTCAAATCTCTCTAAGAGTGCACATAAGACACCACTTATCAGAATATCATATTGTCACATAATTACATAAGATTTGTACCATCTAATGTAAATCAACATGAAACATAGAGTATTTAGATAATAAGGTTAACTTTTTTTTTCTTCCACCTAATAAGTACGGGCATTTTTATACAATGATTAACATCTGTATTGACAGTTTCTTTCCCCTCTTGCAGAACCCACAGTGTACAAAATGTCTTTGATGGCTGTGGAATCTTGCGATGCCCTGCAAGACACACATATGCATCAGCGTGAGTCTGTCAGACTTTAGCAAATGATTACATTTTTCCTCTTTTGCTAGAGAAGAGACCAATAAATTATTTGAAACCTGGATGGCCCTTTGGTGATACAGCGGAAGAATTTTATATTCTAACAAGGGACTCTGGGTCCTATAATGAGCAGTGGGACAAACTCCGGCCTGGAGGAACTGGACCTGGAGCAGCACCTCCTGGATGACCCGGGAAGGTGTGGTCCCGCTGACCTCGACAGAAATGCCTTCTGGCTAATCCAATATCTGTTTGACATGGTCGGGAACAAACTACTAAAAAGGGTATAAGGATTTCAAAGACACCTTAAAAGACTGGAAAGACAGTGAGTTCATGAAAGAGACGGCGATTATCACAAAGTGCAGCATAGTCAAATCATCAGTAATCCCTGAGTTACAACTTTAAGACCACTTACCAAATATTGCATCTTGATCCTGTGAAGTTTTTGCTGTAACAGAAGCAACTTTAGGCCACTGGGGCATGACATTGCAATGCATGAATATGCTTAGTCTCACCATGTCTCAAAGTGGGAAATATGGAGAAAAAAAAAACAACAACCAGAGAACAACTTTAAATTCCAACATGGTGATCAATGCTGTCATTTAAGTTGATCAGATCAAGTTGGACTATTTTCTAATATCCCAATATACTGCTCAGGTTACCGAAGAAATGATTTCACCACTGCTTCTCATTTTCTGGAGGAAAAAAACGTCTTTGAAACAGTTGGAAATGTCTTCCCATTTTAGCACGCAGTAATTATCACTGTTCAGATTCACATAGGCTGCTCAGCACCATCAGCTGTTGCTATTAACAGTAATTCTGGGAGTACTTTGACAGGTCAAATTAACGCTGGGCTATTGTCATGCTTCCTGCAGCCAGTACAGTGTCAGTAACTGTCTAAACAGGGAACACTTGGAACATAAACCATCTGTGTTGACCAAGTAGTCGGTGAAAAGTAAACTTGAGTCTTTTTTAAGGCACTCTATGGCCGTACGTTGAATTATCTCAAGTTATTAAAACATTGTGCCACACTCAGTGTGTCACATAAGGGCTTGATAAATCCTCCCCATGACTGTCAGTTTATCCAACGTTTCATGTTTGTTTTTATTTTTTTTTATTTTTTCATGTTATATTCTCATATTTGCTTATTGACTATTGAAGCTCGTTCAACAGACGGCATGGAGACATGGAATTTCAACCTTCTTGCTGAAAAGATGAAAGAAAATGTTGGTTTATTGACCCTGAACTCCACATTTTAAACTGTTGTTTTTAATTTCACAATCAAACACAAGCTCTTTCATTTATAATCAATTCTCATTTCGCTCAGAGTTCTCATTTCTGTGGATTATTTTACTCTTAGCTTAGTAAAAACCATAAAAAGGCTCTATTTTGAGTATGAGCAAACCTAAGTAACCTCCATGTATGTGACCAAGTTGTTTTATGTTGGAGTTTTTAAATGCGAGGGCAACTCATGGATCAGACCAAACACATATGCTCTTAAGAGCTGGAAATTAGTTTAGTCTTTTTCTTCAAAATGCCCACATGCCCATGTTTGAAGTTAAGCTTTTAAAGTTTTATTTTCATCTGCTGAGAACAGAACTCACAATATATTTTTCTTATGAGAGCTGTTTAATCAATTGTTCTCATCCTGTGTTTTTTAAAATTTTATTTTATTTACAAAAGTTAAGAGTTTAGCCAGACATTAAACTTTTGGAGAAGTTTTAGATGTTTCAGAGTTACTGGGACCACTTAGCTTGGGACAGTAAAAAACTTGAGAAATTATTCTAGTTACTTTCTTAAATCTATTCCAATTAACAGTTTTATCATGGTCTACGCAGACTCATTTGCAGTGTGGATTGTGGGATTTAATATTCATCGTTCTGTGAACCTTTTGACATTAAACCCAATCAGCTCCAGTAAAGATGGATTATAAAAACAAACAGGATCCACCTGATCCACTCTTTAATGGATCTGATACTTACTGAAGGAACACAGTTCGTTTTCATTAACAAAAGAAAAAAAAGACAAACAAAAAAAACTTGTTTTCATCTCATCATCATGAGCTTTTGATAACATGTTTATTTCCAAACACTGGAATTGGTCTCCACCGTTTGATGATTAAGCACATCTTTTAATTGGAACTATGTTGGAAAATTTAATTAATGTTTCTTCACTTACGTAACAAACAGAAGATTATTATTATTTTTTTGTTTAATGCCACTTGATGGCTTGCTGCATTTCAAATGTGATACATTTTGAACTTTTTTTCTTTAAACAATTTTGCCTCGAGACCAAATTTAACTTTTGCATATTTAAAAATCTCATCAGTTCTTATTAAATATTTCTTGAATACTTCATTACATAATGCCTTGTTCTTAAAATGAGATGGAATCAACCCATTAGAAGAGAGTGAAACTATTTAAATGTATGCCATTTTAATAATATACATTCCTATCGCAATGTCTGTGATTTTTTTTCTTTTTTTATTCTTTCTTTTTGTTTAATAAACATTATTTAGGTTTGTTGAAATGCTCACAAACCATTTTATATGTAACTTGTTTGGGAAAACAATGGAAATGTAAGCAAAATATCATCTCCTCTGACCCACCAGTGTTCCCCTATAGGTCCACTAAGGGGCAACAAGGTTTCCAAGACAACGTAGATCCAGGGTCCCATTAATATACTCAGCCTGCCAGTTCCACATCTCTGCGTTTTATCTGCTGTTTCAGGCTGTCAGATGGCATCTGAGCTTGTCATGTCAGAAAAATGTGTCATTAATCAACTGAATGATTACACATATACACACACATTGAATGATTAAAGCCACTGATAGTGATTAAATCAAATTCACAGTCCAACAGCATTAAAAAAAAAAATACATGGATGTAACAAGGTTACCATAGTAACTGGTAGTAGCAGGAAGTGATGATGAGATGTTGCCGTGAAACCACTGACTTTATTATTCTGAGGAGCATACATGGCTTTATAAATCATGATAAATTTGTGGATATGGCAACCCTCAACATCAGAGCAGGAGGAACATTTGACAAGAGCACAATTTAGACATTCCTTCACTTTCTTGAATGGCACTAGTGGTAGAGTCATTTTCTCTTTCTTTGCATCTTCATTTTCTTTCTGTGGTAAAAATATGTATAAAATAAGAACAAAACAGCCCAGAACTATACTGAAGAAAGCAGCTGCCTTTCCAAAATCGACATTTAAAAAACCCTAGGAGTTTCACTTTTAGCAAGCAAGCAGATCTGCTGAATTTTATAAATTATATATCTCCGTTGTCTCCTTAATTGCTACTAAGTCATTTTAAATTATGAGTGACGAGAAACTTAAATGTGGTGTCAAGTGTCTGAACTGAGACTCTAAGTTTGGACAAGCTGAAGAGTAGATGTTTAGGATGTTGAACAATGGAGAGTGGAAACAATGAAAGCTAAACTATTTCTTTCCTTAATTATTGCGAGAACTTAGCGCTGACAAGAGAGCAGCTGGTATACCAGGAATGGAGCATTGTTTGGTTTTCGGGGACTTGGCAACTCCAACATCTCTCTATTCAGATTTTAGATTATACAGGCAGAGGGACTGCAGACAGGGAGGTAGGAGTAAAGGAGGAAGCAGTGCAGTGCTTGACTCGTTTAATCACAGGCTACGACAAAGGTTGAATAGCGTCATGAGCATGCACTGACAACATAAACAATAAGTGGCAAAAAAAAGCTGCACTTTAATGGTAGCTTCTATGTGTGCCAAAAAGACATAGGAGAATGTGATCCTGGTCATGGTTGGGGAGAAGAGTACATTGACAATAATTACTGTTTCATTTTCATGTTGCACTTTAGTAGGCTAGCTGGTAGAAAGTTGTAGGACTTCAGGTTACCTTTGGCTGCAAGACCTTTGAGACAGCCATTGTCAAATTGCTCACATTATATAATATAAGAGGACCTTAGAGCTATAACAAAAAATATGTGAGGTAATAATCCAGGTGAATATTTGGATATTAACGCTCTTTATATCCAAGGGAGTTGCATTCATTGTAGAATGCTACTTTAAGAACAAAGCTCTGAATTAGCTTCATATTTCAATTTGTATGTACAAGTTGCAGTTTTTTTCAGTACCCCCTGGACATGATCACTTTGTAGCATTGCAAAGTAATCACAGAAAATGTAATTCTCTTGATAATTCTTAATGTGCTTTTACAGCAACTCCTGCATCGCCTTGTTTTTCAGCATCCAGTTCACTTGGCAACACAAGTTCCCTTAGTCCCTGGGAACCAGAAGGAAATGGAAATCATGATGGAGATGGAGGCTGCAAAGTAGGGGAGGGTGGTGTAGGAAGACAAAGTTAGAGATCGAGTCTAATAAGGTTACAGGACTTAAGAAAAAGAGCAAAAGAAAAAGGAGTGAAAGACCTGAAGAAAAGACTAATGCAGCAGGGTGCACAGGTGGCAAAGCTGTGTAGACTTTGAGGTGGATTATAAAAGCAGGTTTAGCATCCTGGGGAGTGTGATCTTATACTACGGAGGTGAACAACAAGGGTTTTAACACCTCACCTACCAAACTAACACACCATTTAACATTATACATATTGTCCAGTGCGTGAATTGCTTCTTTCTGAAAATCTCTCCATTTCTCTTGGTGCTTGGCGTCATTTTTCAAATGTTTGTTTCTGGTCTGAGCAGGTCTTTGTGATTCAGTTCGTTTCCAGTCAACTGAGAACATTTTGAAGTAAAAGCATGACATTGTCCTCTGAGATGGGTAATGGCATGTTTATCAAAGTATCCCTGGAGTTCTCGAGATTTATACAATACTGAGCGCACACTGACCTACAAAGCATTACTCTTAATACCAGAGGATCCATTACTATTTTCAGAGGCTTAAAAGTCAGTCAGGTAAACCAGTAACTCCACTGATTAATGATCCCAGTTGCTGGATTCTGGCAATCAATGAGGCAGAGTTTAGTCAAAGTAAAACCAAGGATTTTTCTCCTCAGACACTTATGTTAGAAGTAGGCCTAACAGAAAACTAGAATTTAACTTGGTTGTTCCAGGCCTCATTCATAGGTGGAATTAAATCATAAATTAATTGGATATTTGCATTTGTGCCTGCCATGTAAGGAGACAGATCAAATTACCCCTGCTAATACCACTCAGATGTCTTAAAAACAGGTTTTCTTACCAAACTTTAAAAAAAAAAAAAAAATTCAAAGCAAGTGTCTGCATCAGATTTTTAAATTTAGAGGCTAATTTAATTTTAAAATTCAAATTCAAAAATACTGAATGAATCGCCAAAGGGAAATCAAATATGTTTAGATTTAGAAAACCAACTTCAGATTTTACACGTAATGATTTCCAAACAGCAAATACTATCTTAGAAACAAACTAAAACTCCAAAACTATCTATATAAACTAATCAACAAATATTTCAAAGACATTGGTATAAAACAATAAAAATTTTGATTTACATTTTTTTTAAACTTTCATGTGAGATTATATTGTTGGCAGGCGATACGGAAAAAATGTGGTGAAAATTCCCTGCAGTCACTCGAGATAAAGCAGGTACTTTGATTTCATTAAGAGTGGAATTAAAGTAAATTTAAATGTCATTAAAGTGACCAATTTCAAGTTTATTTTTTTTACAGTGTGTATATATATATATATATATATATATGTTCAGTTTCAGCTGCTGCATCTGAAGTATCTCAAACTTTGTCTAAGTTTCAGATATTTTATTTGACATTTGAATGCTGGTGCACAATAATGTTTTGCTACTGGTGCAGATTTATTTATTTTATGTTATAAAAAAACAGTTACTTATATTTGTTTCTGTTTTTATTCATGCTGGAAAAAAATGTTGATGCCTTCGGAGCTTTCCAGTTGCTGAGATATTGAGCTAAGCTCAACACTGGTATCCAGGATCAACAGATACGCAGACACCATCATCACTGGTACTGAGACAGAAAAATTTGGATTTTCAGTCTGTTTACCATTTTTTTTCTCTTGCTATCTATTTCTTGGTTGGTGACCAAACCCATCTCTGTCCCTATCTCTACTTTTGTTTCCCCAGCTGGTAAATGGAGAAGTGCTATATAAACACAGTAATTTATTTTTTTCCTTTTCAATTAAATCTTTATATTTTATTGATACTTCAAAAAAAAAAAAAAAGTCTTCATTTAACCAAGTAAGTACCACACAGTAAATTTTGGCAGTTGTTTGTTGAGAAAAAATAAAGTTAAAATGTACATGTAAGTACCCTGTCTAGGTTCTGTTAAATTATTACTGCAGTTTGGCCGACAAATGTGTTGGCTCATCTCTTTAACAAATAAATATATAAATAGAAGATCCAAAAGATGTGGATGAGGAGAAGATGACCCACATTTGCGAACAAATCTGCCCACATTCTATTCAGGTCTCTGTGGAAATATTCATCCACATAAGTCAGCATAAGTAAATTTCTGCCAACCATTGGATAGTTATCTCAAACTCTGATGAAAAATTGTCTCTTTGTTTCATTTTATTTTAAGCTGCCAAATAGCCATCTTGGCCATCAGATCACAGCACACAACAACACAATATTAGCTGGGGTACGTCCAAATCCTTTCTGTTTTTCACACCTGGTTACCCCATGTATTACTTTTTCTCCCTCCCCTCATTATCTATTCTTCTTCCATCTCTTTCATCCATTTATACACAGTTGTTAGACACCTGTCTGCCTTCACTATGTTCCAACATATTTATTATGTGGTCCATAGGCAGATCCGTTTGTATATATATATATATATATATATATATATATATATATATATATATATATATATATATATGTGTGTGTGTGTGTGT
>JAOWBL010069604.1:0-19494 GCA_028564865.1 Zenarchopterus dispar
GGATGGATGGATGGATGGATGGATGGATGGATGGATGGATGGATGGATGGATGGATGGATGGATGGATGGATGGACATACTTCAGACGGATCCAGACGTGGGTAGAAGTGGCTTGCTCATGTATACGGTTGTGACTCAGGTCCAGCATTCGTAAACTCTTGCACTGCCTCAGTGGCTCCTCTGTCACTTCCTCAATCAGATTTTCTTTCATTTTTAGCACCTATAACACATGAAAGACAGAAATATAACAAGAAGTGTTTGTAGTAGCCCAGCACAACTCTGATGTTTTATTATTGTTTGTTATATAAAGTTTTATTTGTAAAAAAATCTCCTCCGCTCTTTTCATAGCACCCATACTCCCAGAATCCCTTCCTCTTGCATGCAATAAAAAAGTGAAGTTAAAACAAGGTGAGCTCTGGCTCACCTCACATTGCGTTTAGTGTAGAATGTATACATGGGCCACTGAAGGCAAAGTGTGCTACAGAACCTGATAGTCCACACCAGAGATGAAGCTCTGTTTCAGTGGTCATCCAGAGTACAGCAGTACCGTGCAGTTTATTCAAATCTGTTAAGTATTCTCCCCTACAGGAGGCGATAAGAGCATACCTGAAGAGACGAAGGAAGTCCCAGCGGAAGAGAACGGAAATGGTTGTGGTCCAGCTGCAGGTCCAGAAGCCTCCGCAATGGTCTGAAAGCTATAGGTGAAACATTGCCTTCATGCAGTTCATTCTCCTCCAGTTCTAGCTTCAGCAGGTTTGTCAAGCCTAAATGAGAAAGATATATTTATTTTCACTCTAGACTTTCTTTCTCTTTAATCTTCTTGGAGACAAGAAGCACCTTTGAAGGAGTAAGGCATGAGTGCACTAAGCTTGTTTTTGGTGATCTTGAGCTCCTCCAGAAAAGGTGGTAACGCCGGGATCCTGGTGATCTGGTTGTCATTAAGGTTCAGTTTCTTCAGAAAGGTCAAGTTCTGCAAAATATATAGCACAAAATTACAAAACTGAACAAATTGTTTCTGTTCTCATAATTATTCATTTTCCATTCCAGCTCAAATTTATAGAAATACTCCAAATGAAAGGATTTTCATTCAGTGCATTTTTTCTGCATCTTTTATCTTGTATTTTTAGTAAAAAATAGTCTGGGTGGTGTTTCATCAAGAGTTGCTGTGGTGGTTGATGTGCAAGTAAAACCAGTGGACAGGATAGTTTGAATATCCTCCCAGCCTGTCCATCAGTCCTCTGTCATTATGGGGAAGCAAGGAGAAATTTAGGGACAAAGACTCCTCCAAAAATAGCTTCCTTTTATTCTTCACATCACTGGCTGCAGCTGTTTTCCTTCAGGTTCATCCTGCCAATACCATGACAGTTTATCGGTAGTGGTGTGCAATGATTGGAGAGCATGGTTGCTGCCTCGGTGTGGTCAGGAGCTGAATTTAACCTGCGGTCAGTCAGAGGTTACACCAGGGTTATTCTTAGAAAGCATCTGTTAATGCAGTTTACTTACTTTTATATCACCATTGTGATGAAGAATCAGATCTGCTTTAATTTTATTATCAGAAAAGCCATTCATAAAACTCATTCATAGATGGTCTGTCAGAGTGCAGAGGAAGATCCTCGGGAACAACAAGGAACTATTATTGTGCTGCTTCCAGTGCTTCAATCTAGCTTCAGTCTCAATACTCAGCTTCAAACGATGACTCTGCATAAGACAATATGTTTTAGCTTTTCGTGAGTATTTATCTTATATTCATCATATCATCAGAGCAGTAAGCTTATTAGCAGATTGTATGAACACCAAGTTTATAGACCAAGTATTTGCAACAAAACAAAACCTGGTAAAAATCAAACTTTTCATTCTTGTCCACTTTATTCCCTCCTTTGGCTTTTCTATTTGTCTTGAGGACAAGTTCCCTTTAGAAGTTGTAGGGCATTTCAAACTCCCACCAAAAGTGTTTATTTTTCAGCCTCCGAAAAAACAGATTAAAAACTGCTTTAGATGTGGAACACCTTGCTATTGCTGTAAACTGTGAACATTGTTATCATGCTCATCTTTAAAAATACACATTTATGCAGTTTGATGCCAACTACGTCCTGCTCCAGACTCCCATATATGTAAAACCATAAAGATGTTGGATCAGGTCACAATGAGTTAATGCAATTGATAAAGACAAAACCTACAGTTGTATAACTCGCTGCAGACAGCAGGCAGAGCTGACTGAACTGGAACTGCAGCTGCTAATTTGAGAAAGCAGCGTTACTCACAAACAAAGGGTTTTGGATGAATGACTCATCATCCAGTTTGTTCTGGCTCAGGTCCAGTTTCTCCAGGTAGGGCAGGCCGACAAAAGCTTGTGGAGGGATGATTCTGATGTTGTTCTCTTTTTAAAAAAAAAAAATTACAATGAACATAATGTCAAAGTATAGAATCCAGGTTGTGAAGCCTGCTGACAGGATGATTAGGTTTTCATTTGATATTGTCATGTCATATTAACACATAATGGAAATTGGCATTTATGTACATATTACATGAGTTTGAGCGAAGCAAAATGTCTTGTCAGTTTTCAATTTAGTAATAGGTCTTTAAGTATAGTATTTTATGCCAAAAGCATTCTGCATAAACGTGATATTAATTACATAATAATCATGAGTGCAGAATCAAAGTGAAGTTAAGGATCACTTTGAGTCATCAAAAAAAGAAAACACTATATAAATGCAATGCCATTTATATTTCAGCTTTTGTCATATGCTTTTTTTTCTTTTTCCCTAATACCATCCTATATGGCACAGAAATGCTTGTTTTATGCGAACACATACACACCTGCCACATCCAGGTTTGTGGCTTCCAGGTTCTGGAAGATCGGCAGGTGTGTCATGCCAATGCCCCTGCAGCAGATTTCTCCATCCTGAGTCTGACACTCAAGATGAGGCTCTGTAGAGTTGGAGTGTGTTTCTGTTTGATTGCTTGGCGTCTCGGTTGCCTCCTCCTCCTCTTCTTCTTCTTCTTCCTCCTCCTCCCCTTCCTCTGCCTCCTCCTCTTCTTCCTCTTCCTCCTCTTCTTCCTCCTCCTGATGCATTAAAATCACAAGTGCACAAGACAAATTTGACTTCTAACTGAAGTGGATAATAATGCGAATCAAAAGAAATAATAGTTTAATTTGTAAAAAAAAAAAAAAATCAAAACAAAAGAAAACAGACCTCTTCTTCATCTTCATCATCTTCATCTTCATCATCGTCATCTTCATCATCATCGTCATCATCTTCTTCTTCTTCCTCTTGTGTCTTCCCATAATCCATCAACTTTCTCTTCTCCGCATAAAGTTCCTTAAGTGCAGCCATGAAAGTGCTCCTCTCCATCTCCCCTTTTCTACGCTTTCTCCAACCCATCAGAGGTCGCCCCAACCCTGCCTATTGATATGCAGCAGAGAACAGATGACGCAGTTAAGCAAAGGGTGGCTTTAATACAGAAATAAATGCAGATTCAGTCCACTTCATGACTGAAAACATTTTATGAAATGTCAAATTTCTACATGAACTCTGAGATAATAACGTGGTCTTACTACTCTGTATGCGATGGCCTCGACTGTAGCTGCATGTTTTCTTCTGCCCCAGGTGCTTCTCTTTCCTCTGCCAGCTTCCACCTGTCTGAAATCCACTTTACTGCCTACATCTACTTGGGGCTGCACATCCTCATACTCACCTTTGTAACAACAGCAAATGGACAGACAGAACACAAAGATAACTACAGACATGTAAAACCTGTTGTTAAATTATTTATGTATTTTATCTCTCATATTAACTAGATAACTTCAATTTGAAAATCAAAATCTTACCAGTAACATATGTGTCCATTAACCTCTTTCTTGTATCGATCCCTGGTGGAGGAGAGATGACTATTTCCACCTCATGTGTCTCAGAAGAAGTTTCTGAGAACATATTCCCATCATGCAAAGAGTCAACGGTCAGCCCAGATGAAATTGTGCCACAAATGATCACAATCCATATCCTCTGCATTTGCACTATTAGACATTAACTCAAGATCTTCTTTTGAAGAGAAAAGTCTGAGGCTTTTACTTCAGAACTTCAGGGCTGTGATGAGAAAGGAACAAATCCACTGTGCACAGGTTGTGCCAAAGGGAGGAACCTCTACATGAACCATCCAATTTAAAAGTTTACAAAAGCTGCTCCAGCTCCTGAAAATCTCTAAATTTAGCACTATGAACACAGAGAGAAAATAAATTAGCTTTTTCCCTGCTGTTAGGCACTGGAAAGCAATACTACAGGTTCAGCCCCTTATTCAGAGTGAATGCCCAGATGAAGCAAGAGCAAGAGGATGGAGCAAATAACTGGGAGGTGGGGAGGTCAGAAAAATAAACTCTCACAGTGTTAATAAAGGCCTTCGATCATTACACCGTGAAATACACAGACCCGCCCCACTCCTCTGTGTCTCCTCTCCCTGACACAAATGTCTGCCAATGCCAGGTGGACAGAACTATTTTTGTGGAGATGAGATGTTGACAAAGAGAGGGAAAATAAGAAACTAGGTTCATACACCAGTAAAAGATTCTAGTTGGACATTGTCATGCGATTTGAAACATTTTTAGTCCACTCTCACTTTTGTGTTGTGCCCAGAGTGGATGAGAATGTGATGTTGGTAGTGTACACAGGAGACGGAGTGGAAACACAGTTCAGGTGGGTGTCAACCTCTTTTGGCCGAGCGCCACTAGCATGCACATACAAAAACAAACATGAACTCTGAGAGGACATCTTTACATTCAGTATATGTATGCTACTCATGAACTGTGGAGCGTGCACATCCTCACATTCACCCTGTGGTCCTGGCCAAGAGTGGAGCCAAGATGGAATCTTCACCTTGGAGTGAAACCTGTTGATAGCCCTACTTTATTTGCTCAGTAACCACACATGCATATATTAAATGTATCTTAATTCTTATCAAGGGTCCATCAATTTAATAACAGATATCAGGCTTATGAATTAGTTAGTGGTCATATGAAGGTTTTCTTTTTTAGTTTCTTCACCTGAACATCAGTCGTTGAGACAGAGACAGCAGCAGAATCCAGACATTTTCCAAATGGCACTCTGGACAACTTAACACTAAACACTGAAACACTGGAGACCTGATGTGCTCCTCCAAGACAAACAGATGTGTCCAAAATGATTTGTCTAAATCCTGACAGAAACATGCTGTAATCCGCAGACCACATTCAACACCATCCTTAACCTCTGTCTGACAGCACCCTACATGAGCAGTATCTGCCACAAGGAGAGATGCTGAGTCAAGGTTTTCCCCACATATAAATACCTCCATTATTTCTCGGGAAATACTAGTGTGGAACATGCTGCATATTATGTTAATAGTCTATAAATTATCAAATCCCTACTAGCAGAAAATCATTCCACCAACTTGTTTTTTCTACACAGAATAAACATGGTTGAGACACTCAGACCATTATTTGGTCCATATCGTCCATGATACTTTTCAGTCGTCAGTGGAATTACAGAGGAGCAAGTTTAGGGATTAAAAAAAAAAAAAAGCTTTGAACTGCTTTAAACACATTTACAACACTAAAAATAACCCTTCAAAAGCAGATGGAACTCTCTGGATTATAAAATAAAAGCTCCAGGTAGTATTTAACTTCCAATACTGTGATCAATTTCAATGTCTAGATTAAGCTGGTAGAATTATACTTTATAATTACAAATACATTGTCTTCTTACCTCAATTAGAAGCTCTTTAAATAAGTTGCTGAAATAATGTAACAAAATTTCCAATTTATTTACTTTCCCAAAGAAACATTTTTACTAAATAAATGTGCTAGTGGAGCAGAGAACAGATCAAGTCTTACAGCCCAAGATTGAAAAACACATCATACTAAAGAAGAAAATGTATCTTGGTTATGATTTAAATAGTTTAACACAAATCATGCTTTAAAAGTATTAAATTCATACTTGAGCCATTTAAACTATTAATTTAACCCATTTTAGCTTAGAAGTCCTACTTCAAATTCAGTGTTAAGTTCCTTGGGTTCATGCAGCACTGTTAAGTTGCTATTAGAGAATCTGCAAAGTAGGCATGTTTGCCAACTGTCTTCATGCCATGATATTTGGCAATTACAATTAATAATTGGACCTTTTTGATTATAAACTCTAAAGTGCAAAAAATATATTAAAACAGGAAAAAGTTGCCACAGTTTAAGTGAGAGTGGTACCTAGCTTTTTAATTTTGCATACAACAGCA
This sequence comes from Zenarchopterus dispar, assembly GCA_028564865.1. Classification (NCBI taxonomy): domain Eukaryota; kingdom Metazoa; phylum Chordata; class Actinopteri; order Beloniformes; family Zenarchopteridae; genus Zenarchopterus; species Zenarchopterus dispar. The sequence goes on from JAOWBL010069604.1 coordinate 6,256, forward strand.
ACAGGGTGACACTTGTGACCTTAAAGACAGCGACACTAACACCCCTGTGCCCAAGAAGGATTGATGAAATGTCATTACTGGTGTTAAAGAACTAAAACAGCTTAAAACCAGTTTGCCATATTGGTACATCAAAAGTGTGACAAACAGTAATGTAATTGGAAAAACAAGGAGTCAAGAAAAAGAAAATGAGGAATGATGGTGGGAATGTCAGTCATGGTCTGACGATTTACTCCAGAGATAACCGTCTAACATGTATAGTATTCAAAGAAGCTTTAAGTCTGTCCTTCCTTGCTGGAAGGACAGACAGAAGAGTCAAATAAAAGTGGAGCCTAGATGGAATCTAAGGTAGAAGGTACATATTACCACATTCACACTGCACTTATCTCCCTCCTGACAGCAGTACAAAATTAGTACACTGGAGATTTAAAGCCACAAGATGGCAGTAAAGAGGTAAGCAGGTAAATGCATGTGGCTTGGAATGGAAGCATCTAGATTTAACACAGTCTTTAGTTTGCAAAGGTCTGGCGGACAGCATTAGCAATCTGCTTAGCACTGATGCCATAGAGGTCAAGGAGCTCTTGGGGTTTTCCGCTGCGGGGAACACTCGTCACTGCCAGCCGGGTTACAACAATTCCAGGCTCGCTTCCCACAGCAGAAAGCACAGCTTCACCAAGACCACCTGCAGAGAGAAGATGATGCAGAGATGTGTGAAACAGACCTGCCTTGATGTCACAACCTATTTAAAATTATAAACAAATAAAAAAAAGGCACCCACCCTCCTTGTAGTGATCCTCCACTGTGATGATCTGTCCTCTAGTGTGTTTTGCACTGGCCAGAATAGTGGCTGCATCCAAGGGTTTGATAGTGAAGGGGTCAATCACACAGATTCTTGTCCCTAATGAGAAGGAAACCATTAGATTTATTATTTAAATAAATATAGGCACACTAATACACAAGTGTCCTCTAGAGGGTAGTGTAGGTTTACCTTCACTTTCAAGTATATCTGCAGCAGCCAGGGCCTCATGCAGAGTCACACCAGCTCCAATTACAGTCACCTGATCAGTATCAGACTGGCGCACAACCTACAGAACACAATTCAAATGTATTTATAAATGAATGAATGAATGAAATAAATGATATCTTATTTACAATCCATGCCATGTTTAAGTAGTTTGAATAGCATAATATTCATTACCTTGGCTACACCAATTTCAAACTTCTCATCTGGAGAGTAAATTACAGCTGTATCTGGTCTACTGGTACGGATGAAACAGATTCCCTGAGAACACAAAAGTAGCACATTACTACATGTAGTGCAGCGAAGATACACTATTTACTAAGCCACTGGCCGGAGTCCAACCTTTGTGTTCGCTGATAGTTCAACAGCCCTCTCTGTTGACGGTGCATCGCTAGGATAAAACACCGTACATGTTGGTATGGCACGGAACATAGCCAAGTCTTCAAGGGCCATCTGCGATGGACCATCCTCACCTGAAGGCAGACATGACTTATCAATGACGGCGCACATCAGTTTGAAAAGGATGAGTGGTACTTCAGCTTACCAATGGAGACTCCGCAGTGAGAGCCTACCAGGTTGACGTTCGTCTGGGAGATGGCTCCCATACGAATCTGATCATAGGCTCTTGAAAAGAAAGCAGCGAATGTGCTGGCAAATGCAACCGTGCGGTCACGAGTAGCACAGCCAATAGCCACGCTTACCTGCAATTGGAAGCAAATGCAGTTCAGAGTTCATGAAAATGGCAACTGATGGGATTAAGTGTGGCAAATCAGGTAAAGTTGTTATGGCTGACAGGCAGAGATTGAGCTCATCAAGCATAACAGATTAGAGCAATTGCTGGAGATTATCATCATCATGAATGTGTACCAGCTTTGGCTCAACATGGTAATGAAAGAAACTAGGCTTTTATAACCATGTTGAGGTTTGTCAAACTTCTGTAACAAGCAACTTCCTATAACTTCCCCCATTATCATCCTTAAAAAAAAAAAAAAAAAATTAAAATAAATTTAAAAAAAATCCCCACCAACAACTTACCATATTCTGCTCAGCAATGAAGCATTCAATGTAGCGTTCTGGGCAGGCCTTCTTGAAGAGCTCTGAGAAGGTAGAGTTTTTTGTGTCCCCATCAAGAGCCACCACTCTCTGGTTCGCCTGACCCAGTCTGGCCAGTGCCACACCATATGCTCGCCTTGTTGACATCTATTTGAAAGGGGGAGGGGGGGATTGGATGACAAAACAAAAGCAAATAAGAAACATGATCAAATCAATATTTTACAAGGGTCATAGCCTTTTGACAACTGATTAACATGAAGGCAAAAAACTGCTGAACTCAACTACAGTACAGCCTTCATTTTCTGTAAGAAATGAATGCAGAGTGGTTTAATTTTACTTCATAAACATTTGAAAAGAAAAAAAAAAAAAAGTTGCCCATTTGACCCTGAGACCACAAGATGAAGGCTCATCATACCTTATCTCCCTTCTTGTAAGATGGGGGTGAAGGTAAAGAAATGGGGCTGAGGTCAGCTGGTTTTGCATCATCATTGGGCAACTGAGGGCAGAGAGACTTGTTGGGGACCTGGATCTGAGACTGCAAGTCATTCAGGATGTCCTCCAACCTGTCCTTGGGCATGGGCTTTCCATGCCAGTTCTCTTTATCCTCAACATCTGCAGTCAGAGGGTGAAAAAGCCTCATGTGTAAGTTTTAAGAGAAAAGAAATTTGAGATGATTATAAAAATTAAAATTCCTGAACACATACTTTTTATCCCTTTGCCCTTGTATGTTTTAGCAACAATACAGGTGGGTTTGTGCTTGACCTGCTGAGCTTGCCAAAAAGCTTTGCACAGCTCCTCCACATCATGTCCATCCACAACATAAGTGTTCCACCTGGAAGAAAGGAAGTACAGAATAACTCACCATTTTCATACAAAGTGAAGATTTAAAAAGAAAAAAAAAAAAAAAAAAAAAGACAGAAGAGTCCAAGTAGGTAAAATGAGCCCAGGAGGATCTGAGCATGTGGAAAAGCTATTACTAATAGTTAATGATGCATTAGACTGTCATGTACAAATGTCACTAATTGTTATTGGGATGTCATTTTGTTACCAACCCAAAGGCTTCACAGCGCTTGCGGTAAGTCTCCATGTCATGCTGCAGGGGTGTTGGTTCACTCTGACCCAGTCGATTGATATCCAGGATAGCCACCAGGTTGTCCAACTGGTAGTAGGAAGCAAAAGACATGGCCTCCCACACTGACCCTTCTGCACACTCCCCATCACCAAGCATGCAATAAACACGATAACTGCAGGGTGGAAGAGAGGACAAGGAACGTCAGCACTGCTCTCCAAGGAGTTTATTATGTAGACTACAGAAAATTAGGATCAAGATTTCAGAATGAGCCATTGGCCTTTTGTTAAGAAATTTACACTTTGTCACTGTCCTTACTGGTTCTTGCACACAAGCAGACTCTGATGGTTAACTCCAATTAGGTTATAGAATTTGTAGTTGTATTCTTCTGCAATACTATCAACAAACTCCTCACCTTTAACAGATTATTGAACATCATGATGCACTCAAGGCATTACCTTGAGCAATAACGCTTGTCAAATCAATGCTATAGTTACAAGTCAATGTAGTATTGACATTTTTAACAGTCCAACTGTCCAGTTGGTATAGCATCACCTTCCAATATAACATTTTATATACACATTTAAAAAGCATGATTATAGTTGTGGAAGTATTTTAGAGAATTCACCTCATTTTAGATATGTACTGACCTGGATTTGTCAAAGTATTTGCCAGTGTAGGCCATTCCACATGCAGCCCCAAGACCCTGTCCAAGAGATCCTGTAGCAACATCTACAAACTCCAGTTTCTGGGTTTTAACAGGATAGAGAGGAAAAAAGAAAGAAATTCAATTTAAAATTGATTATACCTCTTATAATGGAGAAAAAAGGAAAGGGTTCCAGACTTACTGGTGTGGGGTGCCCCTCCAGGTCACAGTCAATCTTACGGAGGTTAAGCAGGTCAGACTCCTTCACATAACCAGCCTCCACCCAGGCAGCGTACAGAATTGGTGCAGCATGACCCTAATGAGGGGGATCCACAGAAGAGGGAGAGAGAAGGAGGAAAAAAAAAAAAAAAAAAGTTGTCAGGTGTGCTTACCAAGAGCAACTATTCACTTTTTAACATGACACCACCAACCTTGGACAGAACAAAGCGGTCGTTGCACTGATTACGAGGGTCATCGGCTTTATAGCGCATGGTGTGGAAGAAGAGCACAGACATGAGCTCTGCTGCACTGCAGCATGATGTAGGATGGCTGGAAACAAAAATAGCCTATTAGACAGTCTGCATCAAAATCCAGGTGCATTAGAAAAGAAAACACGACATGCAAAAGCATGCACTGTTGCAGTCACAAGTCATCTGCTTACTAATCACCAAAAAATAGTTTAGTTTGAAAAAAAAAAAAGTCTGTGCAAAGAAACCGACATCCGATAATGTTTTAATACAACCATGATGCTCAAATTTCTTTTACAGTGAGTGGGGAAGGATTAGAAATATCAAAATAAGTCTGTTAATCTGCAAAAACCATCTGAACCTACCACACTTGAGTACTAGACTAAAATATTTAGAAGGAGAGAAAAAAAAAAAACCACACACTTGTGAAACTGTTAGTTGCTCCACAGTGGTTGGAGTCTTGTAAATACACTTTTAGAAATCCCATATTGCCCAAAAGATTTCAGTTTCCCTCTACAATTGAGTTACAGCCGTAACCATTTTAACATGCGGTGAATATGTACAGTTACTGCACAAAATATACACATCAAGGTCACTGTTAGATTTGATAACAAATATCTTTACCACTTCTTCTGTGGAGAAATAACCTGCTGAAAAAATAAAGCAAGGTACATTCAGCAGAGAAAAAAAAAAATTAAAAAAAAATCTGTTACTCAAGTATAACTTTCTGCATCGATCAAATTATAAGGTCTATCAGAAGTAAAGACATCCTTTGTCCTGCTAAGACAGCAAAGCTATTTGCATAAAATTCATAACGGCATTCCCCTTCACTTCCTTTAAGACATAAGGAAGTGACACCAAAAAAACAAACAAAAAAAAAAAAACAGGTTTCTCAAAACCTCCCAGACAAACTGAACAATAGACTTTTGAGAAAGCAATGCAGCTACAAACTTACTCATGTAGAAACCACTTTAGACAGATGACGAAAAGGTGTAACTGATATAAAATGTTAAACCCTGGAATGCGATTTGAGGTTTCATTTTGAAACTTTGCCAACAGACGTTATATGGTTGATAGAGACAGAGCAAAGGGCAGCCAGAATAACTGATAAAGCTGCAGCTCTTTTAAAGATTCCCGCGTGGACTTGCGTGAACCTACAGGATTATATCCACGAGCAGAAAGAAATTCAGTCAACAGGTGCTCCACGGTTTCCTGCAACGCGGATAATTAGGCCACAGCTCTGGCACTAGTCTCCCACTGGCAAAGTGACAAGTCACGCGTTACACAGATTTTGTGGCAACACTCAACTATGCAGAATCTAAAGATGAAGCTTCACAAATCAGCGTGTTGAAAACTGCACACGAGACCCATCTTTTCGCATCATGTGATCGCGTTAGTACTTTGAGCAAATTAGTATTTCGGTCTTAAGTAATACTACGATTAAGTCATTAGTCCAAATTCGACACCAGATAATATCGCTTCGAGATTCACGCTGTTACTAGTGCGTACTTTCAAACTGAAAAAAAGAAAAAAAAAAAGTCTCTCATTAAGTTATTGGGTTATGGTCGTAAGCACGGGCGCACGTAAATTAACGGCGAGCTGCTAGCCGGAGCTACATTTCTCCGCGTGAACCTAATCTGCAGCACGTGCAACCAGGCCCCGCACGTCCCGCCTGAGTTGTTGCATATAATCACAAACGACATATTATCTTCCACTAGTCCCGCGTAATCTTTAAAAGTTTCGGTTAAAACGAGCTGCTCTGTCGGACTTACCCGGAGTTGGAGGCGTTTGTTGCCTTAATGGAGTGGATCCTTAGCTTGTTAGCGGCGTCTTTGAGTCCTTGCAGGGTCTTTTCGTCGGGTTTGTGGTAGCTAGCCATGGTTTCTGGAAGGATTATTTTCGAGTCGCGTTAGCTTGAAGGGTTGGTGGAGCTTGTTTTTTTTTTACCGCACGGGTGCTGCCTTGTGTCCAAGGTTCAACGCCGCGCCGCGCTGGAGTTAGCTGTTTTAGTGAAGCGACGGAGGAGGAGTTGAGCGTGAAGAGGGAGGCTTATGTCTGTTCCGACAGCCACTCCCCTCCAATCAAATTATCGGAAAATCAGCCGTACAAGTTGGGCAGGAGACGTTGCTTTCGCAGATTTTTATTATCTATTTCCCAAAAATATAGCTCTAAGGTATCTTCGCACGCGTTATTTTATTTTTTTATTTTTTGTAGAACTCTGTAAAAACAGTAAAATATCCCTATTATACTTGCGACAATGTGAGAAGAGAGGTCATTTCCCGGGTGTATAAACTGTAGGATATGATAGTATAATGTGGAAAATGCCACTGACAACCTAAGATCCTACTGCTAACCATAAACAATATTATTTGACATAACATACATGTATCTGGGCATACGCTGACTTTCCGTATACCGGTACATTCATAACGTAACTGCGTCTTTAAGCATGCAGCTGATTGGTTGCTAACAAGGAAGTGGTGGCAGATTTTGCTCTCTCATCCTTACTCAGGGAAAAAAAATCCCAACAATACACAGTTCATATACCAATCCCTTTTTTTTAATCCCACGCCACTGGCACTTTTACATACTACTGCACCTGATTTTCTGTATCTGACCACATTCATGGACTCAACAGAAATACGTATTTTTTTAGAGACTTTATTTCAGTAAAGTTACGGATTATGAGTTGTGCAAGATACACAATACTTATTAAGAGATGCAATCACAGTCGCCCACATTTACTCAAACGGCCAGCTTCTTTAGAGAAGTTAGTACTTCCCTGTTCTGGCAATCTTTTGACATCTTATGGTTCAGGTATTTCCTCATTGGCAAGTTCCTGAAATGAAACACATATTCTTAGAACTCTATGCATACATAGTTTAACCAGGCTACAATGAAAAATAAGATTTTTTTCTTTTTTAATACCAAGATTCTCTTCCTGACTTCAATTTTCTCCTCGATGGGGATGTATTCTTTGTCAAGCTTCTCCAGCTGTGGCAAGAGTTTTAGTACATTTACTCGGTAATCAGTTGTTTCCGTCAGTGGGTTCTTAATAAGAACCAAAGTTCGCAAGGATTTTGAGACATGGCTTAGGCTTTGCAGGGCCTGTTCATTTGTAATGGCATTGCCTCTAAAAAATAATAGGAACAACAAAATAAATAAATAGAAACTGATAAAAATCCAATTTGAGCTTAGTATTCATATTTGGGAATTACTGTTATGCTTTGATCCCTCCTATTGCAATACACATATGTACCTGACGTTGAGGTACTGAAGAGACTTCATGTTGGGGCTGAGACCATCTAAAGTTTCAAGCTGATTGTCTCGAAGATGAAGGATGGTAAGGCACTCTAATGTCTCCAAATCCTCAAGACGTTTGATAACATTTTGGGCCTCAAGACAAAACAAAAGTAGTCACAAGCAGCTTGTACTTTGGGCCACTATAATGATGTAAAGCCTAACAGTGTTGGATGGACATTATAAAGTATATAAATGTTTTCAATGAAGTCAGAGTACTTTTATTACCAAGTATAACCGTTGCAGTGTTGGAAGGTTAATGCCTGCAGTGGTTTCCAAGAGGTTTCCCCTCAGCTCTAGAGTGACTAGATTCGCAAAACAGCCAGTCAGAAAACCATTCATTTGGCGAATTTCATTACCTGCAAGAGTGATTTCAAAATGTCACATCAAAGTCTTAAAAAGCACACACATTTAGCAGATGTTAGATTCAAGAGTTTCTGAAAAAAAATTGATGGAAAAATAAACTCTACTTGTATCAGATGAATTAGACTAGTATTTCTAGCACCACTCATCTGGATTTCAAATCAAATGAGAAACCTGTTAGATTGAGACTCTCTAGGGCAGGCCCGGCCAGACCATCTATGTCCATGATCTTGTTCATTGCCACACTCAGCCACTGCAGGTAGGTCAGCTCATCAAAGGGTTGGCCTTTGAAGCATGTCATAGCATTATTGTCAACCTGAAAAACAACTGCATTTAAGATTTAAGGCCAGTGGAAATTATATATAAGATCAACATAAGATCAACACAGATGTTTTTTTTTTCTACACAAAGAATCAACTCTCTTGCCTTCAGCCAAAGCAAATGACTCAGAGATGCTAAAGGAGAAAGATCCGTGAGGTGATTTTTGGATAAGTCCAGAAAACGTATGTGAATATAACTGCTGATTGCAGCTATGTCGTTCAAGCTTCTGAGGAGTACAGTGGGGACAAAGAGAAAATGAGAAGGTGAAAAACTGTGTTCAAAATAAAATATGAAAATCAAAAATTAAGGGCTTAATGAAAAGAAAAAATGTGACATTTAAATAATAAAGAAAAAACTGTCAGTCTTGCTCTGCATGTATTGTTTGTTCCTTACCTGTTGTTAAGGTCCAGTTTAACAAAAGCATGTTGTATTCCATTTCCTATACGGCACAGTAATGAAAGCCTTTTTTTAATCATTTCTTTAGTCAAAGGGCCAATTTGAATCTGAGGAGTGCAGAGGATATCTAAATTAATTACAGTTTTCTACATAGCATGCAATTAACAAGAAAAACTTGTGAGGGAGATTGCCTCTGTGCTGGGACTGCACCAGGGGCTGGGAGCCCCTGGTGCAGTTCTCTTGTTATGCAAGAGAAAAAAGAATATGCACAAGTTACTAAACATAATGGACAACTGGACAACAGACATCTCCACAGAGGCTCTTCACTCAGGGACATCTTCACAATCACTGACATAAACTACTCAGCATAGGAGATTATTTTTGTCCAGAGCTATAACCTTACACAATGACACTACAGAAATGAAAGGTCACATTAAAATGATTAGTAAAATCTTATGGAAGTGAATGGAATTTAAGTTAGATGGGGGAAATAGTGCAGGATTAACCTCTGCAAGTGTTTAAAAAAAGCTACTTTCTATCAGTGGTTGTAGTCATCACATTTTTACAACACACACACATACACTGAATGCCACCATGTCGGATTCTGAACAAGGTACACATTCAGTCCTATTCATAAAACCACTTGTTTTTGGGGGTGGGGAAAGGGTGTGTATGAGGGTTAAGTTGATTTTTCACTGTAAAACATATCGTGAAAAACATTATTGCTAGTGTAAGCTTGAAGTTTATTATTTTGAATTGTTTTATGTTAATGGTAAATGCAAGACTATTGATTATACATTCATTTGTGGTGTTATGTGATTCATTGGTTATGCATTTTATATTTAAGTTGCAGAATATTGTTTGGTTATTTTTTTTAATTTAGTATGTTTATTTAATTACACTTAGAATGTTTTATTTGCTTATTTTATTTTTTTATATTTTTATTTGGTAAGTACTTCTCATGTTGCCAGATTCTTTTTAGTTCCACCTGCCTGTGAGCTACAGGGGACAGGGTAAAAAGTGACACAGCTCGTCCGTTATTCTGGTGCTAGTGTTCTGTTCCGAAGTTTTTGGGGGTGGCCTTAATAAATAGTCTTATTTTACTGCTATAACGGTGTTGTTTTAATTGAAGCTCGGATAAATTGTAACCCGCAGTTCTCACGCCTCCACACGCTACCCACTCAAAAGGAGGGTTACGCTTGTTCCGAACCCTTAGCTGTTGTATCTTTACGCCATCCCATCTTCCTCCCGACCCAACCTGTAGTTCAAAATAATCACGTTTACACAAAGGATCCATATACTATTTTGTATGTCCAAAGTTCAATGACAAGTGCTTTATTACGTTAACCCATATTGTACAGTTTGGCACAATAAGTTTGGGGACCGGCGAAGTCTCCCCTTAGTACCTCACTCTCTTCTTTTACAGAGTTTTCGTCCTCTTCATCCACATCCGAGAGGGCTGCAGCTTCATCCGTGTCGGACATCTTGATCTTAACTTCGTTTTGCCAAAATGACACAACTTGGTATCTCTACCCGGTTAGTTTGTTTCACTGAAACTACTCGCATGTGCTTATTTCAGCGATTAACAAACTGGTCAAATCAGTCAAATTTAAAAGCGAATAAAAACAATCTCAGCAAAAAAAAAAAAAAATATATATATATATATATATGTTAAAGTAAAAATTAATTAGCGATATCTGATAGAGTAGCCTCAGAGCAAACCAAGAACGGTTTGTTTGGCGTTGCCATGGAAACCCCACCTCAAAAACTAAGGTCAAGAAAAACAGAAACGAAGAAATGGTGTTCTTCAGCTAGATTATCCTTTTTGGTCAGAATGTTGCAAAAGAGAACTTGTGTTGACAGCTGCTTCATATTCCTCTTTTTTTCTGAGAATTGGTTTTTTAAACAAGGCTTTGGAAATTTCCATTTAAATGTTGAAACATTAGCTCCTGTTTATTGTAATGCTCATACAAAACACTAAGGAAATTAGACAGAAATTTGTTAATTTTAATTCATTTACATCAGCTTCATGAAACTGTCACATTAATGGACTTAAAAACAATTTCAAAGTTAAACACATTTTACATTGTTAATTCATTCCTGCAGTATGATGAAAAGACACTTTTCATCTACAAACTAATGGTAATGTCATCTTGTCCAGTTTAGGAGGCCACAGTCTTAGTCTGTACTGTTGTACAAAAGTCCTCATTCTGCAGTTCATACTTAGATCAGTCATTCAGTGAATTCCAACACAAATATCAACTTACAAATACAAAAAAAAAATGAAAGGGAAACAAAAGTCTATGGTGCATAGACAGAAATAATTCCCATTTGCTGCCATAAAGATCTGTACTGATCACTCAGTTTCTACAAGCAAATGCCTCCCCATGAACATACAAACATAAAAAAAATGAAAGAAAAATGAAAGAAATCACACAGATGCTCTAAAGCAAATAAGGACTTCAAACGGCATCATTCGGTAAGCAAGCGAAAAGGTGCTATTTGTGCAATATTCTGACATCTGCTGCTACAGGTTCAGTTTGTGAGATTATTACCAAGTTTTACAAGTGTTGAGGTAATTATAACATCCACCCAAAATAAAAAGGGTATTATGTAGATATACAGGATGTTCATGGTAAAGAGTTGTACACTGGGCTTTGTCCTTTTAAGGTAGGGTATTTGCAGGGTGAAGGGTCACTCCACTTGCATGTTGCGCAGAAGAAGCCCCCTTTTTACACCTGCCTGCAGCATTCTTGCACCAAGACTAGTGCTGAGAAACACAGAAAGGAGAAACAAAAGAGGCACACTATTGAGCATATACAAACCAACAACAGCAAAAGTATGACCTAACATACCTTAAGTAGCAATAAAAAATAAATAATAACAATAAAAAAACCCTACAAATTTGGAGATGTAATGACAAAAATCATAAATAGAGTCTATGACATCAATGGCACTTACCCTGGGATAAATTTTTGCTTTTTAGAATCTGGAGGTTCAAGTCCATCTACTTGTCTCTGCCAAAACAAAGAGAAAATTAAACTTTAATTATTGGAATTATTAGATGGCATTCTTCAACTGAGCTCCAGAAGTCCGACTAACCTCCTTGCCCACAGCTTCCAGCTGATTTCTTCTTTGCTCCAAGTTTTGCTGAGACACAGACAAAAGTGGTTACTGGCAAGTTAAAAGGGGAATGGCATCCAAACAAATTTCAGCCAACATATTGTTTCATAGTTCTTTGATCTTGGCACATCAGAGTAAAATAGAGTCAAATTATTCTCATTAGACCACCTTATATAAATAATTTTCAATCAGGCTTCTAACTGGTGGATATAATGTTACTAGGACTGCTGCATTCAAGTTAAAACATAGTGTCTACTGAACTTGGCAATTTTGCAGCATAATGGCTCCATCGGGATGTTTGCTATAACAAACAACACATGCACTGAGATTTTGTTATTCTGTTATGAAAATTTCACTTAGTTTTAAAGCTATATAAAAGCAAAAAGAAGCAGCTAATCATATTGTGACAGAACCTAATTGCTTGGTTATGAATAGTGCAAAAAAAAAAAAAAAATTGAAGTTCCATTTTTAAATAAGGGAACACTAGCTAGAGTATAGCCCATCAAACTTACTAAATGGATGCACCTTTACTAAGATTTTTCAATGTGATCGTGTAAAATATAATTTAAATCACCTTATGTAATTCAGAGAGCTGCTGATGTCTTATGAGGGCTTCCTTGCTTGGGAACTGCCTCCTACATAGAAGGCAAGCAAGCTTAACCCAGTCCGTCATCTTCCCTTCTTTCTCATCTTTCTCTCCTTCCTCTTCACTGTCAGTTTCTGCACTGTAAGCTGGAACTAGACCGAGCTGCTTGGGAGGTGAAGGCTACAGAGAAATATAAAAGACAGTAAATGACATTATACTTGATCCAATAAATCAATCAATCAATCAATCAATAAATAAAATGTATATCTACAAAGACTTAAATTAGAGACGCTGTAAGAAAACAAGTCCAAAAAAGTTTTATAGTATGCATATTACAATATCCTTACTTCTCTACTTTGTCGGAGCTGGTCCAGAAAACTCTGAGGCCTTTCAGACAGGGCACCCTGTAAGGCAGAGATACCAGGTTGGTGTTTATAAATGTTCAGAATAAGCTCTAACCCCTCTCTTGGTGACAAAAAGTCTCCCAAATTGGTATGAAAACACACTGTTGAGTGTTGAATTCATGTACCTTTTTCTCCAGAACAGCGTAGCCTGCATCAGCACTTGCAGACTCTCTTTGGTCATCGAGGCGACTGTGACCAGGTGCCCGTGTGTAACCAGGTGGGAGCGCTGTAGAGCCAACAGCAGAGGATGACGAAACAGAGCGCATGTTTTCCTTCTGTCTATTGAGACTCTTAGCCCAACGCTCCATATCTTTGGCAATCTATAAATATAAATCACAACAGATACAGGAATCAAATGAAATGTTAAGTGTCATATTAAGAGTGACTATTTTTATTTTTATATATATATGTATATGTATATATATATATATATATATATATATATATATATATATATATATATATATATATATTTATATATATGTATGTGTGT
>JAOWBL010069605.1:0-19493 GCA_028564865.1 Zenarchopterus dispar
GTAGTCGTGGTTGGGGCATCTGTAGTCGTGGTTGGGGCATCCGTAGTCGTAGTTGGTGTAGCTGTAGTTGTAGTTTGTGCAGCTGTAGATGTGGTTAAGGCATCTGTAGTTGTGGTTGAGGCATCTGTAGTCGTAGTTTGTGCATCTGTAGTTGTAGTTGGGGCATTTGTAGTCGTGGTTGGGGCATCTGTATTCGTGGTTGGGCCATCTGTAGTTGTGGTTGGGGCAACAGTAGATGTGTGGTGAGCAACTGTAGTCGTTATTGGAGATGCTTTAAATGTCGTAGTTGGAGCAGATGTAGTTGTTGGACCATCTGTTAATGTTGTTGGAGCAGACATTGTCGTTGGAGCAACTGTAGTCATGGTGTGGCCAACTTTGCTTGTCGTTTGAGCACTTGCAGATGGGGTTGGACCAGCTGTTGTGGTCGGAGCAGCTGTAGTTGTTTTGTCAGCTGTTGTTGTGCTATGTGCTGTTGTCGTTAAAGGTCTATTGCACTCACTTGTGCTGCAACAGTTTGGTCCAGTAGTGATGTTTCCAACATTAGTCATAAATAGTAAAGTATTCAGGTCTGTAGCAGCTTCACATGTATTCTGAGACATGCAGCCCAATGCTTGATAGGATGACATCCCATTTGTCACTGGGGACAAAAATACAGTCTCTATTTACTTTTTTTTGTTTTTTTACCAATACATGATCCTGTTATTTATAAAAGGGTCTTTATGCAATTCAAATTGCATAACTCTTCTGTCATGATTATTGTTAGACCTTTTAACAATCCATTCAGTTCTTTAACACATCCATGTTTTTTGCAGGCTGATGGGCGTAGTTCATTTAGTTAGAAAATACAAGAGAATTTATTACTAATATAATTTTTTATTTAAGTGAAAGTCTCTTCAGCTTTTTTGGTGTCCTCAAAAATAATGAAGAGAAAAACTTGTGTCTGTCATTATTCCTTCAAGAAAAAAACATTCTTTAAAAACAGAAAACTAGATTTATGATCTAACATTCATTTACAATTTAACTTTGACTAAAATGTACAAATGAAATAGTAGTGCTCATTTAGTTTTACAGATCTTTACAGTTGGAATTTTATTGAAATACTTTTTACTCATCAGCCAGACTTAATGATAGTATTTATTTATAGGGAAAAAATTAAAAACTCACCAGTTGCTTGGAAGCAGTTGTTCTCCTCTCCTGAACACATCAAATTAGTGCATTCAGAGGCAGATCGGTTACAAACCACACAACTTAGGTTGTTTAATGGCTGAACATCAGGGACTGAAATACAAAAGAAAAAAAACAAATAAGGTATTGCTGGGGGAGAGAAACCATAAGATCACACAATGCCAGAATGTTGTTTCATATGCATCTGATATTTTTTTTCCTTCACAGACTGGCTTACACTTTTACTTACAAGGCAGAGTTTGTGAGTTACAGTCATCTGTGTTGCAGCACTGAGCAGATGCAAGAGCACTTGAAACACCCAAGTTGACTGAAAATGTCTGATTCCCTGGGCTTTTACAAATGGAGGATGGCACACAGTCCTTGTAGATTTGTGTTCCAGATGCAGTTCCAGATGTATTGGCTGCAAAGTCAGAGTACAGTTTTTTTTAAAAAATGCTGATTTAAAGCACATCTTATTCAATAGCACATGGACTATATCTCACTTTTAAAAAAAATGACATGAGAAGAGCCATACCTCGAATGGAAGCTGTAATGCACATCCCTGAGCAGTTCTTTTGTATTGTGGTTGAACACAGCGCATCATTGCAGGTGAAACACTGGAGGGCTTCAGCTGCAATCAGGAAAATAATTATATTGTGGCCATAGTCATTCTCTTCTAGGACCCTCTTAGGCAATTTTTTTGTATTCATAAAATATTATTCTGATAATTTAACATCTAAAATGTGCTAGATTCTAACCCATGAACACCTAACATACATTTACTTTTAAAAAAAATTAATTTGAGGGCAATGTCAACAAATTAGCATTGCAGATAAAGCTGTTAGGCTCTTAAATGGTTGTATATCTAGCTTCTGACAACTGAATGGTTCTATAGGACAACTTTTAGTTTTCTAAAACAAAAAAAAAACCCTTATCATTTTAAACAAAGATTTTGGTTGTAACTTATTAAAGCTGTTTAAAGTTTTGATTTTTCTTTTAATTTTTCGTTTAATGATACAATACTGTACAAAAGAGTCAGCCACCTATAATCTTGTTGTTTTTATCAAATGCATATGTTCGTATTTTTAGTCAGCCCTCAGTCTACTATTCGATGGTAATGGCTGCAAACTTCTCTTCGGGATCAAGACAACATCAGTTGAAGCAATTTTTAAAAAATGGCAATTAATATTTCTGGGGCAGGATACTGTTGAAGGAGATGGTTGAAAGCTTTCCCCAAGTCCACAAGTCCATATGGGCTATCTAGGCAAAGTTACATACTGCCTCTAAAACTCTAATGAGGGTATAGTGCTGATCCAGCATTCCATGGACTGTCCAGGACTGTACCCTGAACCCTGTCCATCACAGGGCCACATAGATAGACAAACAACCATGCACTCTCACACTCATGGACAATTTAGAGCTGTCATTTAACCTAATATATGGTTTTTGTGGGAGAAAGCATGAATACCCGGAGAGAACCCGGAGAGAACATGCAAACTCCACACAGAAAGACTCCTGCTAGGCCAGGAACCTTCTTGCTGTGAGACCACACTAGTGAGTCCTACCAGCTAATGACATCCCAAGTCAAGGTCAACATCACCCTACCTTCATTATATAATACACAGTCTTGATGAAGCCCTGCTAACCTCACCTGAGCTGACTGACAATTTCTGAGAATCGTCTCTCTGCCAATAGAAAGTCACTTTCCAGGCTTCACTGAACTCCCAAGACTTTGGCTTTGGTAACTGCCAACGCTGCAGTCAAGTTGGCCTGCCGGTACCTTCAAACCTCTTCCGGAGACACACAAGCTAACCAAGTTTGATAGGACCCCCTCTTTAACTTGACAGCCTCTCTAAACCAGCATGTCCGGCACTGGGTTTGAGATCTGCCACCACAGCAGGTACGAGGACCCTAGTGGGCCCAGCTCTGATTAGTCATCTCAGCAGTGGAGAAACAAAATATGGCCCATTCAGACTCAGTGTCTCCCACCTTCCTTGGAATGTGGTGTATCTCAGACATACCTTGTACATCTCTACAAGTCAGTTATCAGTGTCTTTATTATTATTTATTATACACCTTCTGTGCACTGACAAAGTTAAAATGTCAAACGTGTTTTGTTCTTACTCAAACCTGCCTTGAATGGTCCATATTGTTTGTGCATTAAAAGATTCTGGATCTCATAAAACCCCTCAGGTTGCTTTAACTTCAGAATGTGATGATGTTAGGTTTATAATAATATTTAGTAATTATCAAATCCATAAGCAAGTAAAAATATTTAAAGATGATGTAATTGAAAAGAAAATTGGTGCAACTATCGCTCATAAATTCAGGTACACATTAAAAAGACTGGAATAAAATATCTAAAACTATTGCAATATAGCATAAACTCAAACATATTTTCAACCTAAAAGTCATTGTATTGTACTGTCCCCTAATCATCCCATGCATGTTTAGAAATATGCAGAAACACATAAAACTAAAACTTAACCAATTTGCATGTTAAAAAAGAAACATATAAGAAGTATATACACATCAAATTATTATGAACCAACCAATCAATACTTTCAAATTTTAGGATTTGATTGATTGTAAAACTATTTAAAATAAAGAATTAAGTTCATAATAATTTGCTTCCACCATGTATTGAGAAGCTGTTGGAAATGACAGAGTACAAACTTATTGATACATGATTGTTTAAAAGATCTAGAGTAAGAACAAGCACAAACAACAGATGTATATTTATTAAAGGATTGAATTTATAGAACAAATTTAATGTTTAATTTACTAAAATTCTTAGCCGTCTTTTGTTTTCTAAATAAACTGTGCTAAATTAATTTACGAGATTGAAAACATCTGGAAGAGTTTCCTTAAAAAGAGGTAATCTGTTCTTTCTTTCCAAGGGAGGTCACACCAAACAGTGACTTTTGCCTATAGAGTAATCTTGCTCTGAATATTGTGCAGTTTTATTTTGTGTGTATATTGTAGGCCAAAATGAGTTTTTCTATGGCTAGAGTCTGTAATTATGATTGACTAACTGACTAATCCCTCTACTTCAAATATTATTACAGAAATTCTTTAAAAGACAATGCAAAGTAAAATTAGATGGTCATAAAAGTTTTTGATAAAACAGCAAAGTTTGGGGTATCTAAGGATGTGTTAACCTGACTTTTTAGTCTTAAAACTGATAATGTCTGGGGTTTAAGTACCAGTTACACTACCATTGTAGAATGTATCAACTGTATATGCATTATCTTAAATCGAATTAAATCAAACTTTATGTATATAGCTTTTTGTGCAATAAAATGTAGCACAAAGTGCTTTAACAGTAACATCAAAATCAGTTCCACACACCCCCTCTTCTCCACCAACCCTGATCAATCAATGACATAACACAATCAAAGGTTAAAATAAATAATAAATAAAACATTGTTAGGTACAGAAATGCAGTGAGGGAACACTAACCCACTATCACAGGGAGACATCTCCATCAGGAGGTGCCTGCCAAACCCCGCAGCCAGACTGTATGGTACAGGCCACAACCCACCTCCGGGCAAGATAGAGTACCAAACACCACCACTGTTGGATGGATGTATGGACCCCACTGCAACCCAGGGATGAGTGGACCTCGGACCATTGCCATGGCAACCGAAGTCAACAGCACCTCCAATGCAGAGGGCTCCCACTGAGACAACACTGGAGTTAAAAAGTTAAAGTATAGAAAATAGATAGATGGATAGACAGACAGACAGACAGATAGAAAACACAAAATTTGAAACTAAAATAGAAATAAAATAACTTTCTAGTAAATCATAATTGGTAAAGAAAAAAAAATAGGATATCTGCAATAAATAATAAAATGTGTTTAAAAAACAGGCTAAAGAGAAAATCTAAGACGGGAAGTCTAAAACGGGATTAAAACAATGTAGACCTTATTAGGATTGAATTCAGCACTTTCCTCCAAATCCATTAATAATTTTTGGAGGCAAAATGTACTAAAATAGCACAAATGCAAATTTAATAAACTGTAATTTATTTGAAATTTTTCTGCATTAAACAATTCTGTACCATAAATAATAGTGCAGATTCAACTTTTAAATTAACTAGAATCTAGATTAATTAAACACAATAAAATGCAGGGGCTGAAACCAAACCTGTATAGAGGCAAAATCTATGAATACATCAGATGTCAGCCAAAAATTTAAAGTGAACTGATCCATTTACTTTTCAGACAACCAATTAAAATATTTTGTCAATATCAGGGTCTCTATCAAATCCTAATATATGACCAATACTAAGAGTTTTGTACAGTACTGCAATTTTTAAATCTATGGCAGTTACAAATGACAAACTTGCAATCAAGCTCTCTCAGAAGTTAGAGCAGAGTCTCGCTGGACTTCCAGATTTGTCATGTTTACAAGTAAATGGGGGAAAAAAACTTTTAAGTTTGACTTTTTTTCCTTCAGTGGTTGATATAAAGAAGTCGATATAAAGTTGGGTTACCTGTGCTGGAAAGCGCCCAGATGACAGTCACAGAAAATATCAGCTTCATCACAATGAACAGGTGAATACCGCAGATTAGATTTCCTGGACTGTGATACTAAACCTCATGAGCTGGAGTAAACTTTTTTATACTGCACGTGACTCCAGCAACTGGGTGTGTTTCTATTTTTTTCAGTGTCACTTTTCACACAATTGGCTTCTCTTTTGTCAAAGCATCAGAAGACTTAGTCAACACACCTTAAGACACACCTTATCCAAGTCTGTCAAGTATTGATATAGGAAAGCTTATGAAAACAAAAATATTGGTGTTTTTCACATGCGTCATGTCTGAAACAGGTTTTTGTAATATCGGGCTTGCTCTTGTGAGTTCTTATTAAAGCAGTAGTGGTTTTTAAACATATTACAAGGGAAATACTTTGCCTTTGGACTGCAAATATAACAGTTCGAACCATGTTTGATCACAATTGACTATATTTATGTACCATTTATTTTAAAAAATGATTAATGTAAATGATAGCTTTTTTTGTACATCATTAATAATATGTTTTGATTAGGGTTTAATTTGATTTAATTTTTACAGGTTTATTTATTTTATTTAAAATATATGCAACCAGAGAACTGCAAAGCATCACATGAGGGGTGGCAAAAAGGGTTAAATGACCGGTGCATTTCTGAGGTCTCACCTCAAAAACTGAAGAACAAATAAGTCTAACAATCAACATGGCCTTCAGAAAACCATGGAAAGACATGAACAAATACTTGCAGGAAGAAGAAGGAAGAGCTGATTTTGTTGCAGCTGCAGAATGTAGGTATGAAGACCTGGAAACTGAATTTGACCATAAGGGGTCATGAAGGACGTCAATGGGAAGACGATAGATCTCAATGGAATGGAAGTGCATATCACAGTAAATGGATCTGTGTTTCTTCCCACAGGTATATAATCCTATTCACCATAAAATGTTCTCCACTCTCCATTTCATACTTTAGAAACTATGTTGATCAGTAAGTTCGGCTTCCTTTCAATTTTTGAGGTGAGATGTGGAAATCCCCACGTCAGCTAACTATTATCTTCCTGGATATTCTCTGCTAGACTTAAAGGTCTAAGTGACCTCAGGCCAGGCGCCAGAGCGTGGGGATTTCTCTCCTCTTCTCTCTTCTTCAGTAGCTCTGTTTTCCTTTGCATGATTTTTAATATAAATACACATTTTTACTGTTTAACTGCTATCCTCAATTTGAAAATAAAGCCACATGGCAGTCCTCTTCCTCCACCATACCTACTTCAGCACAATAACGACCTTTCTAGAAATAAGCCTAATATTTCATGAATCTAGTCAAAATTTAATTATTTTAAATAAAAATGTCTTTGTCAATGAGTTTTAAAAAAGTCTTGACTAGAATTCTTAAAACTAGCTAAAATAGTCAAAAATGGTCTTCTTATTGTCTTAAAACAAGTTTTTTTTACTTTCATAGAGATCAGTTTTTTTCAGTGTTGTTTGTTTGGCACTGAGTCACACCGCTGTACAACATCGAAACAGAAAACAGAGCAGGAGGAGCAAAGTATTTCTGTTCTGCAGTGACAGGAGCAGCACAACCTAGTTTCACAAACTAGAACTCATTTTCCCATCTTCTGCTCCTAAAGGCTGAGCCCTTTATAGAGATGCCCGTATTGATTAGACATTTTGAAATTTGTGTACTTGGCTAAGATTGGGAAATGAGCCTCATCTCCAAAAGACAGAAAACAGAACAGAAATAACATGCAAAAATAATCTTACCTTACTGATCTGCTTTCACTTTACAAACCCTCGCGGACCCTCAGGTACTCCGGCCTTCTTAAAATTCCCATTGTAATACCAGAACCAATGGTGAGGCTGCCTTCCAACACTATGCTCCACGTTTATGGACCAGCCTGCTGGAGAACCTGAGAGCTGCAAAGACTGTTAATGTTTTTAAAAGCAGGCTCAAGACCTACCTTTTTGGCTTTTAACTAATATTTGTTTTAATCCTGTTTTCGACTTCCTGTCATAGATTTTCTCTTTAGCCCTGTTTTCTAACACATTTTATTGTCATTTACTGCAGATTGTTGTGGGTTTAGTTTTTTATTAGTTCCTGTTTTATTTTGAAAGTCTTGTGTTATCGTTAGACTTCCCTTGGTCCTGTCTGCCCTGATTGTTTGCACCTGTGTCTCCTTAAGTTCTTTTTGTATATCTTGCCTTGTCTTGCCCTTGCTACTTGCTAGTCCATACTATCTGTCTGCTTTGAGTTGATTTTGGCTGTAAGTTGTTTTTAAGTTTCATTGGCTCCATGCTTGTGTTGCCTTCATTAAAGGATTTTTGATTTTCTACTCCTGCCATTCTCATCTCCTGCTGTTGGGTCCTGCCACAACCTCTCCAGCATGTAACACAGATATCCCATTTATTTATTTGCATTTTCCTATTATGATTTATTAAAAAGTTATTTTTATTTCTATCTTACATTTTTTTTATTTTCACTTTTATTTTTTCTATACTTTAACTTTTTAACTCCATTGTTATCTCAGTGGGAACCATCTGCATTGGAAGTGCTGTTAACTCTTGTTACCATGGCGATGGCCTGAGGTCCACTCATCCCTGGGTTGCGGTGGGGTCCATACATCCATCCAACAGTGGTGGTGTTTGGTACTCTATCTCACCTGGAGGTGGGTTGTGGCCTGTACCATACAGTCTGGCTGCGGGGTTTGGCAGCCACCTCCTGATGGAGATGTCTCCCTGTGATAGTGGGTTAGTGTTCCCTCACTGGTTCTTCTGTGCCCAACAATGTTTTATGTAGTATTTATTTTAACCTTTGATCGTTTTATGTCATTGATAGTGATCAGGGTCAGTGAGGTGGGACTGATTTTGATGTTACTGTTAAAGCACTTTGTGCTACATTTTATTGTACAAAAAGTGCTATATAAATAAAGTTTGATTTCATTTCATTTGAATAAAAAACTTAAGTACTAAAAAAAGATTACTGTGAACTAAATTACATTACACTTTCCTGAAGACAGTGATTTATATGTTTTGAACTTGGCCTGAATCATGTCATATAGAGAATTACTATCTAGACACAAATACTTTATTTTTCCTTTCAAGAGGGATGCTGACTTACCACCCAGGCAAACTGAAATCATATATGTACTGCAGGTGAGGGTGTGTCACACAACCTGTTTAATAAAAGGCATTTTTATGACTAATTGTCCACACCCTATTATGTTTTAAGACAAAAATATAACAAGTCAATTTCAAATCTCAACAACAGAAGGTGTGGCACAGAGCAAAAATAACACAGAACCGGTTTGAAAATATACCTGGGATTAACACTGCTGAAATCCTTTAAATATTATAATTAGAGGTAAGAAAAGGAGTGAAATAGAGAACACACATCTGTAAGGTTGGTTCTGAGTGTTGCCAACAAGTTTAAAAAAATTACATAAATTATAGTTGTTAATTTTAGATAAAACATTCTGTTAATTCTACAACATTTTGACATGTAAAATAAATGGAGTTTAAACTAAATGTACATTTAGCTAATATGCTATAAAGCTTAAAAATAAGTTGACATTTGTACTTAACTATACTCAAGCACAGCATCACTCTAAAATTACAGTTATTCAAATCAATATGAGATGTCTGGTGCTGCATCAGCAGTAAATCTGAGCACCATCACTGAGATACCAGTTTTTCACCATTCCAGACTTACAGAAAATGAGGCGCCTCATGTTCAACGAGTTTTGAGATAATGGCATGCAATCAATCTCATTCTTTTCAACGCCAATAAGGGAGGTTCCTCAACAAAAATGATGTTAGGGTTTACTGATTTAGCCAGAACCTTTAACATATTTAACATATACTGATGTTTTTGCAGAACAAAATATCTTAAAGTGATTTTATTTTAATAATGCCACTATTGTAAGAATGCTTTTTTTTTTTTTTTTTTAATTTCTGCATGACTGAACACCACTTTTCATAAGAACTGGCTGAATAGGGTGGAGTCTTTCCCATGAATCAAAGGCATGCCCTGCAGAAGAACGCTTCTACAGGGCATGCCTTTTTTTTCTTTGAAAATCAGTGTTACTCACTTCCTAGAAACAGTGAATGATCATGTTGTGAAAGTGCATAGAGTTGAAGATGATGAAGTGTTATATGTGACCTTCGTGTCTTTTTCTCTGCTGCCGCTTGTGTGTACTGAATAAAAGCCTGAATAAAAGGTTAGAGAACAAGCCTGGTTTATTCAACAGCATAGATCGTTTGCTACTAAAGGCTTTAGTGATTGTATAGTCGTATTAAGTACTATACAAGTATTTGAATATGGTTGAGTATGTAGCTAATGTGGCTAAATGTAGTTAAGTATGTGGCTATCGCTGTAGTCCCAAGTTTAATAGGAGTTTAACAGTTTTTAAAAAAAGAAGGTTAATTCTTTACACTGTTGCTCATAGTTCTACTCTGAGCTGGGTCTGTGATGTCACAGTACCTTCCAAATCTGAGCCAATCAGTAAATTCTGTATTCTAAACCTGAGGCAACTCTACTAAAGTGACATATGTCAGAGTTAGTAGTCACTTCAGACACCAAAATAAATTCTCTCAAATACATTTTTATCAAATATTTTCATCTTTATTTGATGCTTGACATTAAATGGCATTATATAGGGCAGTGTGGTGGCTTAGTGATTGATACTGTTGCCTCACATCAAGATGTTCAAGTTCAAAACTCAACAGTACCCTTCTGTATAGAGTTTGAATGTGCTTCTGTGGGTTTTCTCCAGGCACTCCGGCTTCCTCCCACAGTCTAAACACCTGTGTGAGATGGATTGATAACTCTAAATTGTCCACAGAAATGTGAGTGTGTGGGGTTGTTTTTCAAAATGTGGCCCTGAGATGGGCACATTTGAGAAGGGATATACACCTATCCAGGGTGTACCCCTGCCTTTCCATCACAGACAGTTAGGACATGCTGCTGTAGACCCACATGACCCTGAATAGGAATCAGTGGGTATTAGCAATGGATCTGAGACCTGATGGACTACAAGGAGGGCAACTAGAAACAAGGCTTAAGTGTAAAGCAATACAATCTGTACTCCTTCATAATAACAGATGATGTAACCTTGAAAAGGTTTCTCTGAAGGAGCCTCTTTGCATCCCAGGTGTTGAACTGTTAGCTATGAGTTTCTGTCCATGTTCCCTACTCAAAGGGTTCACCTAAGTTAAATAACAACCTTACAAGTGATGCCACATAAGCTCAGCTGTTGCCAGGTTACAAGCACAACACACATTCATGGAGATTCATTTTGTAAAATTCCTCTCACTTTCTTCACAGGTTAAAGGATGGGCTTAGATGTTTTTCTATTTTTAGAATACCAATGTCAAGAAACTAAAGCTGGAAAAAAAACTGTCTTGTGAAAGATTTTAGGCCATTATTTGGACAGCTAAAATAACATTGCAGTAGTCAGTCAAGTAAAGATAATTGCAAAGAGAAGTTTTTCCAGTTTCTCTTTGTAAAAGCCTTTTTTCTGTTTTTTTTCTTCTTTTTTTGTGCAAAGGAATTATAAATTCATCTGAACAATTTAAAGACTAAGCCTGTAAAACATGACTCCAAGATAATTTTAAAAAGTAGTACTATAAGTAGCTATTTATATTGATTATACATTTGAATAACATATGAAAAATACTTTGAGTTTATCTGCATTCAAAAGAAGGGAATTGGTATTTAGGCCATGTTTTCTACAAGACAAGATTGCAATTTCACAAAATTATAAGTAAATAAAAATAGAGCTGTATGTCCTCAGCATAATAATTGAAATGTGCGTTACGCTTCCTTAGGGTAACACCAAAGGGAAGCATGGATAAAGAGAATAAAATTTATCTCTCCATGTGGAACACCAGGGACCTGGATGAGGACCAGTAACACATCATTTACATGTGAAAACAGGAATTTACTTAAAACAATTCAAAGCACTATGATTGATTGGAATTTCAATTTCATCTTCATAAGAAGATGTTATGGTCAGTGGTGTCAAATATAGCATTGAGATCTAAAAGGAGTATGGCTGTTATTTGAAAATTTAACTAATGCAGTTTCAGTACTTTAAATACACAATACTACTCATGCAATCTATTATTCAGGAAATAGGTGGTGCATTGCCAGAATTTCATGTGGAAAAAATAAAGTCGGCAACGGTCTGGCAAAGACTAGAAAATTAGGATCAACAGAGGTTTTTCCTTTTGTTTTCTTTTTTCTGGGTTTAATTACATGTAACTTAAAGGCCTGTTGTACATGCCAGGAGATAAACTGATACAAATACTGAGATTTTGATGAGGAATGAATATTCCTCATAAAGCATCCAAAATACATGTTGATAGTTCAGAAACTTTCTTGATGCAAACCCGGTTAAGTTGATGGAAGGACAACCAAATAAACAAGAAAAAAAGATTTTTATTTATTTATTTTGCTACTTTGTGAAACTCCAACACCTTGTGACACTTTGTAAAACAGACATAAAAACAGAATGCAATGATTTGAAAATCTCATATTTGAGTCAAAATAGAATATGGACAACATATCACATGTTTAAATTTTGAAAAATGTGCAATCTTAAAAAAAAGGGGCTATTTTAAAATAGACGGCAGCAAAACATTTCATAAATCTAGAGATGTGGCATGGAGTTAACTACAGACTTTTTTACAAACAGTTGTCTAAGAACTAAAACTACCAGTTTGAGAGGAATGTTGTCCCATTTCTCCTTCTTAACTGATACAGAATTTGAGTTGCTCAACAGTCTTGGGTCTTCTTTGTTGTATTTTAATGATGCCACCATGTAGTTTAGCATTGTCATGCTGAAGACAGTGTCTGGAAGA
Source organism: Zenarchopterus dispar (assembly GCA_028564865.1). Lineage (NCBI taxonomy): Eukaryota > Metazoa > Chordata > Actinopteri > Beloniformes > Zenarchopteridae > Zenarchopterus > Zenarchopterus dispar. The sequence continues at coordinate 12,534 of JAOWBL010069605.1, forward strand.
CTGTGTTCCTCTAAAATCTGTATGTAGTTTTCTGTACTGATGTGTCTTTTCCAAGTTTTAAGATACTGATTCTCGAGGCACAATGCACTCCCCGCACACCATCAGAGATTTAGGCTTAAGAACTGAGCACTGGTAACAAGCCTAATTGTCTTTTTTCTCTTTAGTGTCATTGCATTTTTAATGATTGCTTACTTGTGGTCTAGTTACACAAATCTTTGCAATAATGTCATTGTCCCCCCAAAAAAGCTGCAAAGATTGCATCCAGTTTTACATTTATGTCTAGAGGAATTTGGAAAATTATGTTAATTGGAGCCCCTAAAAGCACAGAAGTGTTTTTTCCCCTTTAATGGCTGTAATTCCTAAACATCTTAACGCTGAAAGTCGATAGTTTATCAAATTGTTATTGTCTCATTTCAAATCCATTTTGATGGTTTATAAAGGCAAAACTCATAAAGTTTTATCATTGTCCAAATTCTTATGGAGAGGCACATTAGAGTTTTCCACTCTGGCTGAGTGCATTTTAAATGAGTTACGGCCCAGGGAACACAGCCGTGTTTCTTGATAGACACATTCCTGCTTCTTTGCTTTGATCGAGCTCTTTTCGGAGCCTGTGGATGGATCTGTGTTTGGCAGTTATTTCTAGAAGATTTCTTCAGCTCACACTGTTATTTCTATTGCATAATCATTCCTGCTTTTAATGCAGTGCCAACTAATATTGATTTTCAAACTTGTTCCATGTACAGAGAGATTTGCCCAAATTCTCAGAATCTTGGGATGATATGATCCCACTGTAGGTGATGAGGTATTTAAAGTTTTCACAATTTTATACTGAAGAACATTCTTCTGAAGTTCTATCACAATTTATAAATGTGTTTTTTTTACAGATTGGTGAACCTCAAACCATCTTCAAAGAAACCTATCTCACTAAGCTGTTGCCAGTTTATCTGATTATCTGCCAAATGTTCCCAAACATGTTATCTTTAAGCACCACTTACTTCCTTACTTCTTTGAGGCATGTTTCTGCCTGCAAATTCAAAATGAAGTAATATTTTTTCATGAAATGTTAAAATGTCTCAATTTTAATATTAACTGTGTTTTCTATATTTTCCTGTGAATAAAATGAGTTTAGGAGATTTGGAAAATTCTTGCATTCTGTTATTATTTACAGTTTACAGAATATCCAACTTTTTAGAAATTGAGGGTGTGTAATAGCACAGACTCGTATCAGCTATGAGATGGTAAATATTATCTATATTTAAATTACATACATTTATCAGCAAAATTACTCAAAGCCAAAGCTGCTGAGGGAATATATTGTCCAACACTATTACATCTACAACAATGACCTCTTTGTCATGATGGCACTCATATTTTCTGTAAGAATTATATGGGAATTCTGCAGCTCCACATGTAGATTCTTTCCAACGGTTTCTGCAGGACGAGGAGAGTCTACTTTTCCTGTTTCAAGTGTTATTTTCTGTTTGCAAGCTACACTACTTATTAACCATGTGATTCTTAGCCTATAGTGCCACCTACTGGCAAAACAACTCAGCTGACTTTATACACTATAAACGTAGAGACTGGCTGTTTTTTTGTGGCAGAGCTGAAGATGGCTGGTTGGTGTGACAGAAGAAGATGTAAAAGACTTGTAGGAAGGAAACACAAAATCTGCTGCAGTGACCCTTTCAAGGGAAAATTTAGGTAAAAGAATAAGATACTTGAGGATTATAGATTTTTGGTGACCTAAAATAATTATTGATATTTAGTCTAATCTGTCAAGTGTTTACTCGATTCTTCCAGAAAATACTGACTGCTTAAACTATGTTTCTTCTAATACTTCATGCCTCTTATGATATTATTGAAAATGAAAAAGATAAAAGTTCAGTGATATAAAAATGCAAATACAAAAGTAATTTAAGAATGGTGTAGAACAAAAATATCTATAATGACTTTATTGAAATTTTAATAAATAGTTTACAAAGGAGTACAAGTTAACAGAACTGGCATACATATATTCATTTTCTCAACTTACTTCATATGTAATTATAGTAAACTATTGAAAAACAATGAATAAATAATAAAACTGAAAAAACTGCAGATACAATTTTAAAATTGAATTACATCCTCCATATCCCTTTTTCACATTACTCCATTTAGTTAGTTATTTGATTAAATTGAATAATAAATTAAATTTGGCAGGAAAAAATACACTTTTGGGAGTCTTGAAAGTTCATAATTTATACATTCATGTTTCTGAAAGATTTGTTGTGATATATTTGTTCAACTAGAGAACATAAATAAGAAGGCCAAGCAGCAGATGCAGAATACCCAGTCTGAGAGAGCTTGCATCACTGCTGGTTGTTGAAGTGGTGGCTGACTGTGTTGTTGTTGTGGTGGGTCTAGCTATACCATTTTGGTGATATGTTGTATTTGTAATTGATGCAGGAACCTTTGCAGTAATTGCTTCAACTGCTGTAGTATGTGCATTGGCTGGTGGAGTGGCTGAAGTATGTGGTGAAGTTTTCATAACAGGGACAGTGCTTAGATTACTTGAAGAAGATCCGGCAGTAGTTTTGGATGGTGCACTTACAGGTCGGGTGTGAGAAGTTGTAGCTATAAATGATGCAACAGGCTTTATACTTGGCACAGTTGGAGACATGGTTGAAACAACTTTGGTTGTTGTTGGGGGAGTTGTAGCTGCGTCTGATGCTGGTGTAGTTGTGGTTTGGGCAGCCATATTCATAGTTGGACCAAACACAGCCATAGTTTGAGCATCTGTAGTTGGTGTTGTTGCAGCTGATGTTGTGGTTGGAGCTGCAGTAGTAGTTGGGGCAGCATTAGTCGTGGTGGGAGTAAGAGTTGTTGTTGGCGGTGTAGCTGTTGTTGTTGGTGATGGTGGTGCAACTGTTGTTGTTATGGCAGCCGTAGTCGTAGTTGGAGCAGCTGTTGTTGTTAATGAGGACGCTGTAGTTGTGGTTGGGGCATCTAAAGCTGTGGTTGGGGCATCTGTAGTTGTAGTTGGTGCAGCTGCAGTTGTGGTTGGGACATCTGTAATTGTAGTTGGGGCATCCGTAGTTGTGGTTGGAGCATCTGTAGTTGTGGCTGGGGTATCTGTAGTTGCGGTTGGAGCATCTGTAGTTGCGGTTGGGGCATCTGTAGTTGTGGTTGGGGCATCTGTAGTTGTGGTTGGGACATCTGTAGTTGTAGTTGGAGCATCTGTAGTTATGGTTGGAGCATCTGTAGTTGTGGTTGGTGCAGCTGTTGTCGTGGTTGGAGCAGCTGTAGTTGTGGTTGGGGCATCTGTAGTTGTGGTTGGGGCATTTGTAGTTGTTGTTGGAGCATCTGTAGTTGTGGTTGGGGCACCTGTTGTCGTAGTTGGAGCAGCTGTAGTTGTGGTAGGAGCAGCTGTAGTTGTGGTTGGGGCATTTGTAGTTGTGGTTGGAGCATCTGTAGTTGTTGTTTGGGCATTTGTAGTTGTTGTTGGAGCATCTGTAGTTGTGGTTGGGGCACCTGTCGTCGTAGTTGGAGCAGCTGTGGTTGTGGTTGGGGCATCTGTAGTCGTGGTTGGGGCATTTGTAGTTGTGGTTGGGGCACCTGTTGTCGTAGTTGGAGCAGCTGTAGTTGTGGTTGGGGCATCTGTAGTTGTGGTAGGAGCATCTGTAGTTGTGGTTGGGGCATCTGTAGTTGTGGTTGGGGCATACGTAGTTGTAGTTGGTGCAGCTGTAGTTGTGGTTGGAGCATCTGTAGTTGTGGTTGGGGCACCTGTTGTCGTAGTTGGAGCAGCTGTAGTTGTGGTTGGGGCATCTGTAGTTGTGGTTGAAGCAACTGTAGTTGTGGTTGGGGCATTTGTAGTTGTGGTTGGAGCATCTGTAGTTGTGGTTGGGGCATTTGTAGTTGTGGTTGGAGCATCTGTAGTTGTGGCTGGGGCACCTGTCGTCGTAGTTGGAGCAGCTGTAGTTGTGGTTAGGGCAGCTGTAGTTGTGGTTGGGGCATTTGTAGTTGTGGTTGGAGCAGCTGTAGTTGTGGTTGGGGCATTTGTAGTTGTGGTTGGAGCATCTGTAGTTGTGGTTGGAGCATCTGTAGTTGTGGTTGGGGCACCTGTTGTCATAGTTGGAGTTACTGTAGTTGTTGGGGCATCTGTAGTTGTGGTTGGGGCACCTGTCGTCGTAGTTGGAGCAGCTGTAGTTGTGGTTAGGGCAGCTGTAGTTGTGGTTGGGGCATTTGTAGTTGTGGTTGGAGCAGCTGTAGTTGTGGTTGGGGCATTTGTAGTTGTGGTTGGAGCATCTGTAGTTGTGGTTGGAGCATCTGTAGTTGTGGTTGGGGCACCTGTTGTCATAGTTGGAGTTACTGTAGTTGTTGGGGCATCTGTAGTTGTGGTTGGGGCATCTGTAGTTGTAGTTAGTGCAGCTGTAGTTGTGGTTGGAGCATCTGTAGTTGTGGTTGGAGCATCTGTAGTTGTGGTTGGGGCATCTGTAGTTGTGGTTGGGGCATCTGTAGTTGTGGTTGGGGCATCTGTAGTCGTAGTTGGTGCAGCTGTAGTTGTGGTTGGAGCATCTGCTGTTGTGGTTGGAGCATCTGTAGTTGTGGTTGGGGCATCTGTAGTCGTAGTTGATACAGCTGTAGTTGTGGTTGGAGCATCTGTAGTTGTAGTTGGAGCATCTGTAGTTGTGGTTGGGGCATCCGTAGTCGTACTTGGTGCAGCTGTAGATGTGGTTGGGGCATCTGTAGTCGTAGTTGGAGCAGCTGTAGTTGTGGTTGGGGCATTTGTAGTTGTGGTTGGGGCATTTGTAGTTGTGGTTGGAGCATACTTAGTTGTGGTTGGGGCACCTGTTGTCGTAGTTGGAGCAGCTGTAGTTGTGGTTTGGGCATCTGTAGTTGTGGTAGGAGCATCTGTAGTTGTGGTTGGGACATCTGTAGTTGTGGTTGGGGCATACGTAGTTGTAGTTGGTGCAGCTGTAGTTGTGGTTGGGACATCTGTAGTTGTGGTTGGAACATCTGTAGTTGTGGTTGGAGTGTCTGTAGGTGTTGTTTGGGCATTTGTAGTTGTGGTTGGGGCATCTGTAGTTGTAGTTGGAGCAACTGTAGTCGTAGTTTGTGCAGCTGTAGTTGTGGTTGGGGCATCTGTTGTCTTAGTTGGGGCATCTGTCGTCGTAGTTGGAGTTACTGTAGTTGTTGTTGGAGCATCTGTAGTTGTGGTTGGGGCGTCTGTAGTCGTAGTTGATAGAGCTGTAGTTGTGGTTGGAGCATCTGTAGTTGTAGTTGGAGCATCTGTAGTTGTGGTTGGGGCATCCGTAGTCGTACTTGGTGCAGCTGTAGATGTGGTTGGGGCATCTGTAGTTGTAGTTGGGGCAGCTGTAGTTGATGGTCTATTACACATACCTGTGCTGCAACAGCTTGGTCCGTTTGTAATTGTTCCAACATTATCCATGAAAGGTAAAGCATTCAGTTCTCCAGCAGCTTGACATGTATTTGGAGACAGGCAGCCAAATGTTTGATATGATGATGTGTCTTTGTGCACTGCGGACCAACAAAATTTTTATAAATTCATTATTCAATTTACATATTCTTTTTGTTTTTACTTAACACTCATGTGCTTAAAATTTCTTTTCTAAGTCTTTTTTGTGAAAACAAAAATGTCTGCGCTTATAACAAACTCACTTAAATTCATTGTTTAATTTTATAATATTTATCTGAAATTTAATTATTTGACAGTTTTCTCAGTCTTCTGACACATTCATCAACATTGGAGAGTCATGGGAGTGGTGTATTTAATAAAAAATACTATTTCAATTTTTATCAAGTATTTTGATTTATCTAGATCAGTGCATGTCTTTTAAACGTCCCTGTTTTCTTTAAAGAACCTGAAGACACACCATGCACAACAATTTCATAAATGTGTACCACTATTCCTGCTTTCTAACTAGAAAACAATAGACATTTGCCTTGAAGATTAGATCAAATTTGTGTATGATCTGCCATGAGCACTGAGCAATATGTAGACATAAGAAAATATGATTACTGATTTTTATGTCTTGATTTTTTAAATCTACTTTTAGATTTTTACTAAGAAATGTTTTTTTGTGTGTGTTCAGCCAGTTGTAAAGCTGAGATGTGTTTAATGAAAACCCACCAGTTGCTTGGAAGCAGTTACTCGCCTCTCCTGAACACTGTAAAGAAGTGCATTCAGAGGTAGAGGGGTCGCAAACTGCACACCTCAGGCTGTTAACTGGCTGGGCATCAGGGACTGAAATACAAAACAAACAAATAAGGTATTACTGGGAGAGAGTAAACACGACATCACACAATATCAGTTTTATATACATCTGTTTTTTTTTTCCTTTAATGATCAGCCTACGCTGAGTTTACTTACAAGGAAGAGTTTGAAAGTTGCAGTCATCTGTGTCGCAGCACTGAACAGATGCGAGAGCACTCTCAACACCCAAATCCACTGAAAACGTCTGATTCCCTGGGCTTTTACAAATGGAGGATGGGGCACAATCCTTGTAGACTTGCGTTACTGCAGTTCCAGGTGATTTGGCTGCAAAGTCAATATAAAGTTTGTTTATGTTGATCAAGAACTCTCTTAATTTAACAGTAGGTGCGATACAGTTCACACTATAGTAACAAATGACAAGAGGAGAATACCTCGAATGGAAGCTGTCATACACATCCCTAAACAGTCTCGTTGTATTGTGGTTGAACACAGCGTATCATTGCAGGTGAAACACTGGAGAGCTTCCACTGGAATCAGGAAAGAAAAACAACTTTTTAACTTCATTACAAGTGCTTTAAAGCATCTTTGAGCTTTAAAAACATTCTATCCATCATATAATAATGTGAATTTTATTCTCAGTTTTAATTATTATCAACTTTATAGTATTTCAACCCATTGCAACAACTTATACAACAGCATATTTAAAAGAAATATAAATATATATATATATATATATATATATATAT
>JAOWBL010069606.1:0-19491 GCA_028564865.1 Zenarchopterus dispar
GTGCATGTGTGTGTCTGTGAGTGTGTGTATGCATGTGCATGTGTGTGTGTGTGTGTGTGTGTGTGTGTGTGTGTGTGTGTGAAAATGCTATAAACCGTTTCAAACCATAAACCTACTATTAATATATGTAAACATAAATCATAAATGCACACACAAACCTTCCCCCCCTTCATGTGATCTACTTCCCACACCCTTCCCTGCTGGATTTTGTAAAAATGGCGCTCCTCAGCGGCGCGCGTGTCCGCGGAGGAGCGTCGGCACAGGAGCGGTGGTTCAGTAAGTGAGTACGTGGTGTGTGTGCGTAAACAGGATATCAGACGTAAAACAAGACAAAACAGTGGGTACTTCACCCATATGTCGTGGATATTTTATGCCGGGTATCTTCACTAAGCTGGACGGTTAAATGAGTTATTGTGACTGGGCAATCTTAGCAAACTGCTGCAATGCTCTTTAAATAGCCAGACCTCCAAAAAAGCATGCACTATCACCTTCCCTGATTAATTCTTTAACATTAAGTGCAAGGTATCCCCACACCGTGTGCGTTCTTGTGTCTGTCACAGTCCGACGTTAACATTCACTCCAGCGCACGAAACTGGGAGGTGGAGAATTCACCGTCTCACACATGTCCTATATTTGCCTTATATTAATTGACTTTTAACCTAACCAAATCCAGTTTTCTCTGGTCTTCAGTTTCACAAGTCTGAGCAGGCCTATCAAACTGGTTCAGGTCAGTTTCTTTGAAACTGTAATCCAAGAAACTACTTAACTGAGAGCTAAATTACTATATGTCATGCAAGCTGGATGAGTCATCATTGCTTTGTAGTTTTCTTTAAACAATAAAACAAGAAAGGACATTTGTCAAATTCCTTTCTTTTCTTTTTTTTAATTTTTAATTTTTTTGTAATGTCTGATCCAGATGCTACTAACCTGAGATGCAAATTGCATGTCATGAGATATAAAAATATGTTAAGGGAATTTCATTTCATGACAACTTTACTGATGCAGTGTGCCCAGGTTTTGTAAGGTATGTTTTTAAAATAATTTTTTCATATGCAGAGTAACAGCATATATAGCTTTCATTTAAATTTATTAAAATAGAAATGTAACCAAACACCTTTTTTTTCCCCTCCACTCTATGGTTCATGAAGGTTGTATTCAGGTACAACATGGCTCAAGTTTTTTTTGTTTTTTTTTAAAAGGCCAGGCCATTGTGTTTACAGCAGTCTGTCTTGTTAAACTTCTAATCAGGTCTAAACAAGGAGCCCAGCTGGGGATGGCAGGAATTTTATTGGTGTTGTGGGTAATTTGATCACAAGCCAAACAATTAAACTAATTAAAATCGGTTACGTTTTATTTAGTTGATTTCAGCCTTTAGGGACCATTAATGACGGAACTGTGGTTTGAAACAATCCATCCAATAGTTGGTGAAAAACAGCCACTGTAGAATATAGATTGATAACAGGTCAGGCTTAAATAGCTTTAAAGCAATACATCAACATTTTGAGAATCAGCTTGTTTTTCATTAATCAAGACTCAAAGTTCCTCTTAGCCTAGTTGCTGGAAGTAAATTGCTACTTAGCCCAAGTGATAAAATAAGCTTTCTAATGACCCCAAACTACTTTTAGTTACACATTGTGACCTGTGCATTTACTTTACTTTTTGTAGATGTAACTACGTAAAATGGGTAGAAGTGAAAATATTAAACCAGTTCTGGCCAGTTACCAGCAAGTAAAGCGATTGCTATGGCCAATGTTGTGAGCAGACAGTTATCCGGTCTTGATGATTACTTCTAGCCAAATGATCCAGAGCCTTATCTTTTCAACTCAGAACTCACCAAGGAAGAACTGCAGTCTTTGGAAGCTGATTATGAACTAGCTTTTCAATGGCTGACAGACCGCCTGACTTCTCAAACTGCTTGATTGCTTGTTAACTGGCAACAGTGCTGTTGGAGGAACTCACTGTACCCAGGCGTAGTGAGTTCTAGTATAGTTCCTTGTGTAGGAACAACAGCTGTTGTTCCTACACAAGGAACAAACACAAGGTGAATGTGTAAGTCACAGCATACAAGAACATTTTGGCGCTATTAGAAAGTGTAATTTTTCCCTTACTCTATGTGGAGAAAACCATACACACCCTCTTATCAAACTCTGGGGTGGGTGATGTTTGTCTCTTTAAGGACTGTAAGTTGCATCATTGATTTAACTTGCCCAAAACTTGCAAGCTCAATGCCTTTAGTTAGTATAGTTCAATAGACAGCTTTGTGATTCCAGCAGCATCAGATTTTTTCTTGATGGTGTGTCTGTAAAGTAATGATAACTCAGTGTGTGTCTGGGTTGTGGACACACCTTATCAGAAGCTGAAGGTAGGCACTGAGATGAATGGTGCTCATTGTCTTCCAGTGGCACCGTCTTGGAGACAAGCCTAAGGACAAAACACGCACGCATGCACGCACACAAATGCATAATGAGAGGCACTGTACTGAAATTGAAAGCAGTCTTGTTTTCCAGTAAGTGATGCAAATTAACACTTTTTTTGGCCATTAGTTTTTGCTGAAATCTCTATTTTCTTCTTTTTTTTCTATGTATTTGACATTTATGAACACTGAATGGAAGCCAGCTCTTTTAGCAGACATGTTGGGAATCCTGCTGTCTTCACACTGCTATCGCTGCATGGAGATCAAAAGGCAAAAAGGGAACATTTTTTACATTTTAGTGTCAAACTCCCCAGTAAGGAGGGAAACAATATGTTTTTCATATGCTTTTTTAGTTTTAGATCATAAATAGTTCTTTTGCGTTCAGCTTTTCTAACTGACGCAAAACTGAAATGGCTAAATATCTCTTTTATCCAGTTCTGAGAACTAATTATAGTTATGTAAAAGATTATATCAATGTAAATCATTCACTCAAAGCTCATCTTTGACGCAGATACACACGCCCATGCACATACGCACAGACAAAGCCACACTTGTTGAAATTCACAAATTAGAACCAGTGTAAGTTGGTGAAGCTTCTCAGCCTCATAGATGATTGAAAGATTGTAATTTTAAGCTGTGTTGTGACCTATTTCAATTTATATTTAAAATGGTCAGCTTGAGCTGACTGTTAAGAAACTTTAAGGATGTATTTCTTCTTTCTTTACTGTTCTAGTAAAGCTCTCGAATATTACCTTTATTACTGGTTCTTGTCTTTCTGATGGCATCTGTTGTGCTCATGACTGGAGGGGATGAGGCAGCAATCAGAAAGCCATTTCAGTGAAGGAAGCGTGCTATGAAGATGGTGCATTAATTCTTGTGTGCTAGAGTTTAACTTGAGTGCAGGCAAGCAGCAAAAGATGATCTTTACCTGCAGACTAATGGCGGCATATGATTATTCTGCTGATCTAATAATGACAAGACACCCATTTACTTCCCATCCTAACAAAATTACATTGAAAAGAATTTTACAGCACAACTATGCAGTTGTCTAAATGACATTTTGATTTTGTTAAAAAGTATAAAAGCATAAAATTCACCACTGATTTAACTGACCTACCACTGCTACAACCACATTTTGGTTTCAACAAGCGCTCTCTTTGTCCTCTGTGTTTTTTGACCAATTAAAAGAGATAAACACGTTCCCATCCCATTTTGCTACATTTGCTTACGTGATAACAGAACCACAGGCTGCTAACTCCATGTGAGGTTCTTGAGTTTGTTCCCGAATGTAAAAAAAAAAAAAATGCAAAACAGAAGTATGATATCTGCGAGTTGGGCTCATGACAAAACGTGTAGAGTTAACAGAGAAGCACACTGACAGGACTAAAAGTGAATGCTGCTTGACTTATGATGTGATACTTGCATTTACGCTTTCATAGATCTTTATCTCTGTTTCACACAAAACCAAAAGCTGCTTCTTCAATGCACTAATGCAATGCAGCATACCAAGCTGATTTAAAATATGCATCAAGAAGAAAAAGGAAAGTCTACATTAACCAGCCAGCATGAAATAAAAACCTGCAAACAGTTGTTCATGCTGACTATTAAATACAAACTACACTGCAAAGTGTGATGTGGTGTGATGCAGCGGAAGATGCATGCAACACATCTGAGGCAGTGCTGAAGTTGGCGCCCTCTCTGCCTTCCTCTTAAGTGGCAGTCTTGTTACTTCTTTTTGTTTCAAAACTACTTTTGTTAGGACTTTTATCAGCTATAATTCACTTTTATACCATCAAAAACTTTAGTTTCTGACAATCAGATTTGAGAAAATGGTTCTCATAGACTGACTGAGACAATGAGCTCCTCGCATCAAAGATGTCTTGCCAAAAGATGAGATAGATGAGGCTTTTAAACCTTGAAGGTCTCCCTCGTGTGATGAGGAGCTAACATGATGAACTATAATAGGCCTGTAGTTTAAACCTTCTTGGTTTGAATCCTTCTTTTCCCTTTTGGTCCTGTCAAAAATCATAGGCTCCTTCAGTCGTTCATCTATTACATATAAAACAGTCACCAGGGCACCATAGTGCTGCAGAGTACTTTACCAAGACATTAGTCTGACTGCAGATCACAGGCATAGCCGTTTCTGTAAAAGTCAAATTTGCATCAGATTCAAGGTCTCCCACAGCTGGTGAAATCTAGAGTTCTCTGCAACTTTAAAAGTTGCTATAGATTTGGAAAGTTTATTTTTTTTCCCAGTCTTCCAGAGTTGAAGGACAAAGTTAACGGCACCTTGTCAATTCTTGACCGACCAGATGAGCTGTCCATGTTCTTATCGATTGCCAGGGAGAGAATGGTGAAAGTTTTTCTTTGTTAGTGGTATCCCAAATATCGTGTCTGTATATGAGCTTTTAAATACACTTTGAGAACATTTTCAACAGTCCGTACTCTGTCCTCTTGTACCATCTAAACAATAACATCTATAACAATAACTACACACCTAAACGTTTTCTTCTGTCCCTCTTTCTTCTCTTCTTTTTCAATCAAACCCTCAATTATAGCATGCCAGTACATCAGTGTGGATTAATGCATGTTAGACGAAGAGAGAAACCCATATCTGATAACTACACTTTCTGCAGGTGCACACTGAACTGCTTCGCTGGAACATTTGTTTAATGGCTTTCTCAAGGACCACCTGACTAAAATCAGCCTTAGATCATCAGATGAAGGTCTAACTAGCTGTTTCTAACTGTAAAATAAATAGTCTGAGAGGTAAATTTAATTTGGGAAAACCGGGAGAAGTGTTATTTTCTTCTTGTTGCTTCACTTTGCACATTTCTTCAAGAAGACAAGTGTTAAAAAACCATTTATCCAGTAGTTGTTAGACTGCTTTTCATCACAAGGTCATGTCTCTAATCAGTAGTCTGCTCACTTGTTGAAAATCTTCCACACACACATTTATGTCAACCTACACCCCCATACCTGTTTTTGTTCTTCTCTGCCTGACTGGTGAGTTGTCAAACCGTCTCTCTGCACACCTCCTGTAATTACTGCCATCTGTCATTAGTTCCTGGCACCATCGCTGTATTGGGATGAAAAAGCAACTGATAGAAATTTTCAATAACAATGGTGGCTGCAGAAGTAGCAACAGTCTTCTTTTGTCAGAGTCTTATCAGATTTTCAGGTTCTATTTGGCTAGATGACACAATTGATAGCTTGTTTTAGGTCTTAACCCTGTGGTATGAGCACATATGTCCAACTCTTTGACTTGAATTTGTTCGTATAGATGTTCAATGATAAAGTAGTCCATAATGCCCACAAATAAGTACTTTAGCTGTCAATGATATAAACATTTGCATTTTTTTTAAGTCTCGATGAAGACATTGGCACTAAAACCTTTCGAGTTGAAGGAGTGCAACACAGATGGGTGGTCATGATTCAAAAACATCATCTGTCTGGAAACGTTTATAAAATGCAGCATATTAATTATATTTTTTAAAAAATTGTTGTCGTGAACATGGTGGCCTTGCTTTTAGCAGCTTTGGTGCTATTCTGGCTGTAAGAGGAGCAGTTTGCCCCGAGCATGTTGAAAAGTTTTCTTTTTAACACTTTTGGTGCAGCAAGAATAGCGTGAAACAAGAACTGTGTTGGCATTCATTCGGATATGTGAGTACATTGGAACAGCCATAATTTGCTCTTTATGATTAAGTGGCGAGGCATGACATTAGAGAGAAGACCCCCGATTGTTCGGTTCCCTTCACCGTTTCAGAGGCATAATGCAGCATTTTAGCAGTAAAGAGGGGTGCTGTCTGCGCATCTAAATGATCCCATTTATCAATTTTAGCACACAATTGTGTGTTTGTGTCCAGATTGTGCCAGTTTTTAACCAGAAACTGCTTCATCATTGTCAGCCCTCATCCAGTAATTTGCTGTTGTGTTTCAGGTCAACAGTTTCTTTGTCTCTTGAACAGAAAACCTCACTGGCATGAGGTCAATCAATCAAATACACACTCAGCAACATGTGATTGAATGAGAAACACTGAAATTAACCACAACAGTGGCATGACTGCCCAACCCAGTATTTCAGGTCGAGAGTAACATTGCCTCGCTCTGCTGAACCACATCATGTTTGCTAAATAGTCCTCCATCCATACTGATTACCCAAGATGAAAAACATCCATCTTTCTCTGTCTTCACTTGTCTTCCTGTTTTAGTTGCATAAGCCAAGCCCTTTAAGAGGTCACAGAACTTTTGTTTTTCGTTTTCCATTGACATAGAGGGCAGGTTTTCATAAAGTTAGCTGATCGGAACAGAAGCAATCCAGGAAATGGAGCTTATTCTCATCCTGATGCCTCCACAAAAAAAAGAAGGTGTAGGCAGTCCAAAGTGCAGGAAATTAAATGAGCAGTGCGGTGTAGTGGAGGATTGCTGGAGTGTGCTGTAGGTCTGCTTCAGTGTGTTCAGGGTTTTGGTTCATGGCCTTTTTTGGTGTGTGAGGCTTTAGTTCAGCAGGAGTTCATCAACAGAAGAAAGGTTTTCCACTTCTCAAAGTTGGTTGATTTTTAAAAACGAATGAAGTGAGTTGCAATTTTATTTTCTTCTAAATGCTTTCCAGGTTACTAAATAGTTTACAGTACAAGGTTTTGGGATATTCTTTCATACATCTGTGCAGCTCAGTGCTTAATTAGACATGCATGCTAATGTTCATAATAATAATTATTATCACCATTATTATTCATTTTTGTAGCACCCAAACAAAAGTACTGAAATATAGATGGGTATTAACATATTTCCTGAACAGGTGCAACTTTAAAAACACTCCCAGGTATGTTACTGTGTTAGGTTTGATTTGGAGAAGTATTTAGAACGTCATGAAAATGTATCCTTGTTAGCCCTCCATAACTCAAACTATGAGTGTTCCGTCGTTTAAAGTTCATAAATGTGTAGTCATCTTAGTTAAAGCAGAAGAGTTGCAGCTGCATTTAACTGAATTGTTCGACAGTAGTCTTTGGACTGAGCTTCATGCTCCAGGCTGCTTGCTTGTATACGTAAACGTAATCCTCAGAGGTGTTTCAGCACTCCTACAAGCTGCTACTATGAGAAATGTGACCCAACATCTTTGTTGTGAGTGTTTTTAGCCTCTGTGAAGGGATGACTCAATATTTAGAGAGGGACAGATGTTGTTGAACTACTGTAAAACAATTAGAGCTCACCGCTTTATGGGAACTAGGCAGTGATGTAAATATGTGCCTTAATGTATTTGGATGTGTTTAAATATATACTTTTGTCTGAAGAGATGGTATTGGGTAGTTTTGTGTCCTCTAAGTGTATGTGTTTGTGTTTATTTTATGTGTGAGCATGAATTTTCAACAGTCTAATAGCCCATAGGATGAGTTGTTAGTCACATTCCCCCACTTGCATCATCATTAACAGGTGGTATTGCATATTCAGCTGTCAGTATCTCACCTCACTCATCTCTCCAGAAACATTGAGACTTGCCTAGTGAAAGAGGTGCTTTTTCTATTTATTTGTTCCCCATTTTAACTGGATAAAAATGCCACTTTCATTTCCAGTCTCTCAGATTTGTAAGTTATTGTGACATTGTTTTTATATGAACATAGAGAGAGCCCATATTTACCTGAGCAGAAAGTTCACACACTTTCACATTTGAAAACTAGCCTTTATCTCCTCAGGGAGGTTTACAGTGATATGTGGGCTTTAAAAAAAAATAAAAATGTATGTAAATCATAGAAAAAGAATAATTCTGCCAGATCTGTCACAACTGTTTTGTTTTAACTAAAGGCAGGATGCGCTTTAGGTTGAGGTGTTTACTGCAGTTTGTTGCAAGTGATAGTAGTTTTAAATTGTGCTGAACTTTTCTTCCTAACATTGAAATTAAAAAAGGGGGATCTGCATCTTTTTAAATATTTAATTTTCTTTCTTTTAAAGTCATCTGAAGACTAAACCTTTCTTTTAAATTTAACCTTGACCTTTCTTGTTTTGTTTTTTTTTTTCTAGCTCTGATAATGGCAGGCTGTTAAAACTCCAAATACAGCTCCAAGTCAATACTTTGCAAAAAATTTGAGTAGAATATTCATTAAGACAAACTCTGTGAGCAGGACTGGCGTGAAATACAGAGCTAGTAAAAATCCAAACTTATCCATCTACTATGAAAGAATGAGTGGGTCCAAACTTTTGACTTTGTTTGTTCCTGGATATGAGCATGTTTGCATCATTCACACTATCTAACCTTATTAATTTATCATCTTTTCAAAAACATTAAATGTAATTCAAGGTGACTGATAAAATGTGGGATTCTACAAAATGGAGTTAAAAACTAAAGCACACCAAAACAGAAAAAGAAAAAAAATGCATATTGTATAAGTGTTAATGGATGGTTTCATTGTGCAGTCCTGTGACCACAGTATTTTGTCTCAGTGCTTTTATTTCTCAGAAGTGAGTTTGTTTTTTCTGAGCAAGATCGTGATCAGGACTGAATGCAGGTGGTGTGCAACGTGCCAAATCATGATTAGCTGCAATAGGCAGCTGGAGAAACCAGTTTCTGGAAGTTCTTGGTTATTTAAAACAATGAGCTGGTTTGATATGCACCTCTCATTGCTGTTCTGCTCAGAAATCATACCGCTGAAGCAGCAAAACACTGCAATGATTGTTGGATTATTTGCAAATTACATACTTCTGTTTGCCTTCAATCATCTCAGGCACAGATCAAGTTTACTGGCTCATTTAACCACTGCAACCCACCTGCTCCACAGTGATTATGGAGAATCACCCAAAAAGGAAAAAAAAAAAAAAAGCTGTTGAGCTTTCTAACTCTGATACTTATCTGAAATGTGATTATCTCCATTTGTCGTGGAAAAATAATTATGTACTTTAAGGACTGGTTGACATTGTCTTCCATTTATTAGTAGTTTTTAACTGTATATTTTAAAATTTAGTGATGTTTCTTTACTAGTGGTGTGGAATTGGACTTAACTTTTACACACAAATTTGACACAACAATATAATCTTCAGCTTCAGGCTGAGGTTTACTGATTATGTGACAGTCAGTTTTTTTATTATTATTTTCATATGATAATGTTTTTAATGATATGTCATGATATTTTGATGATTTTCTGCTTCAGTATTATGTGGTTTGTTACTTTCAGCACCACCGAACAGTTTAGTAACGGGGTCATTTTGTCACTACATATGTCATTTTGGCACTACAGAGAAGGGTGGAGGTGAGGGTGTGGGGAAAGCAAACAGAAATAATGCAGCAACTGAAGCTTGAAAGACCTCTCCCAGTTTTTGTCAGACCAAGATGACAAGGGAGGAAAAAAAATGGTATTTTCTGCCCTTTTTTTTTTTTTTTTCAAAACACTTAGCTGAAGAGAAGATGACATCTTGGAGAAAATTACAATAAGGAGTGAGAGTGGGCAAGGATAGAAATGTCGACAACAGGTTGTTGCATGTGTGCACCTCTGTGAAGATCATCATGAGCAATAGCGAGGGATGCAGGATCTCAAACACCCTAAGGTTATTTACCAAGTTCCCCAGGGGACTGGGCATGCAGGCACACCATCTCCTCTCTCGAATATACATCCTGCAGACAAGTATCTGAGTGTCTGACATTTTCCTTTCCATTCCTGACCTTTCTGGTTTGTGCTGCAAATGTTGATGGGCTTTCACCCCGGAAAGAAAGGAAGAGTCCACTGAGATAAGAGCACTTGAGATCCCACTCAGTTTGCTAAGCTGCCCAAACGGCCGAGGCGGACACCGCTGCCAGGGAAACGTGAGGTAAACATAGAGCTTACGTTCCCAGGTATTTGCTGTTGTACTTGGCTTTATCAAAGAGATTTGACCGTGACAGGTGTTTGACTAAGACGGGTCCCGACTAAAATTTTTGCTGTGTGTCATCACTTTTAGTTGTCATGTTATGTACTAATCAGACAAAGTTTTTACAGTTTTCTTTTGTAGATTTCATTTCATTGTGAAAACTGTTCAACTCCAGGTTAGTAGGTTATCTAAAGTCAAGATTTTGTATAATGTATAAAGTATGTTACTCTTTTAAAGTTTTATCAACAAACAATTACGTATTAATGTTTCAAGGAACCAAAAAGAAAAAAATGCATATCTTATAGGTGTTAATGAATGGTTTCATTGTGCAGTCCTGTGACCGCAGTATTTTGTCTCAGTGGTTTTATTTCTCAGAAGTGAATTTGTTTTTTCTGAGCGAGATTGTGATCAGGACTGAATGTAGATGGTGTAAAATGGCTTGTTTTTTATTTTTGGTTTTTTGGTTTTTTTTTTTTCACTTAGAAACAAACTTTGCAGGTCCATTAACCTCCGCTGAGCATTTTAGCATCTTCCAAGTCTGAAATTGGTTTATTACTCTCAAATGTACCGGTCTGATTCGCCTCATAGCTCTCTTGGCCAACGTTTAGATCAGCAACAGCTGGGATAGAGCCATAAATAGCTGTGTTAGCTATCAAGCACGAGAGGATCGTCTGGTGAGTCAACCACCCTTGATCATTCAACAGATAACAGTCACAGAGAAAGATCCCTAAAAACATCAATAACAAAGAATATAGTTGTATAATTTTGGAAAAACCAAAAGCTTTGACACAACAAATGACTGAGGGTCATAAACAGTTGTGATGAACTGGCCTTCTACCCCAAATCAGCTGGGATAGGCTCCAGCAGACACCCTCGGATGGATGGATGGATGGATGGGTGGGTGGGTGGATGAGCAATAAACAGTGAAGGTCTTCTAGATACTCTGAGGCCCTACCAGCCTCTCTGAGCTGAAAAAGCTCAGTTCATCAGTTTGGCCCCTGAACAGTGACAAAAGGACCTTTCACACACTATTCTAATTTGTGGCATCCGTGCACCATTGCTGATCCACCACAGCCAGTCACACAGAAACGGCATGTCTCTGTTTGTGCACACAAGCATAGTTTGCAGAGCTGCTGTTCGTTAGAGTTTATGTTCATGTGCATAAAGCTGTTGTGCAGATGAACAGCTTGTCAAGCCTCTTTTCGGCTGCAGCGCTAGGAAGAAAAGTGTCTGCACAATGGATTTGTGACACGATGTAAGCTGCTCAAACTCTCTCACAACTTCCTTCATTCTCTGACGGGGGAGTCGAAGAAGAAGGAAGTCCCGTTTCCAGCAGTAACTAGATTACAATTCTTACTACAGCTTATCGTCCATAAGAAATTCACTATTTTAGCTGAGCACATTGTAGTCAAAGTCAGAACTGCTGGACAGCTGTTATTACTCCCCCGTCCACAGAGAACAAGGCCTGATTAGTATCATCCAGAACATTTGTTTACTTCGAAATGGGTCAGCTGCCAGCCCATTTCTAGAAACCTGCCAAACCCTTTAAAGTTCAGTATTGACTCTTTAAAAGTAGGAACAGAACAGAGCATGGTATCGTTGGAGGGATGACAAAATTATATGGCCAGAATTTGTTTCTCAGGCAGCCTTCCTTAGCTTTAAAAAAAATTGTTTTTATTTTTTTCAAATGGTTCACAGAGGGGTTTAAGGAGGGGTTTAATCCTCAAGGCTGTCCTAGTTCATGTAAAAAGGAATGAAACTGTTCATAAGTTATGCATACTGTATATTTGTTGTAGCAGCTACAAAATTATCCATTTACTTGACTTCCCTTTCATTCATGAGAGGGTGTGGTTAGAAAGATTAGTGTGTTACACTAACCAGCTTTAACATGTATTCACTTGTGCTGCAAAAAGGCACTTTTTTATCAACTACACACCCAACTGGGATTAACAGGGCCAAAGTACCAGCATGCACAACTTCCTGAACAGCAGATATGTGAGCCACGGCACACAGAAATGCCCCTTGTGATCACAGTTGGCATCAGGCTTGTTATAAATAATCACAACTACATAAATAAGTCTTCAAGACTCAAACGGATGCTGTTGCTCTCACACATGCAGCAGCAACTGTGGAGAAATCTGTCACACTGTTTGAAAACTCCCCTCCATACAGAGAGGAGAGCTGCAGGCAGCGTCAGGGGCAGGAAACAGAGGAAGTTTTTGTCAGGATGTGTGTGTGTGTGTGTGTGTGTGTGTGTGTGTGTGTGTGTGTGTGTGTGTGTGTCAGTGTGTGCCAACGGGACAGGTCTGAATACGCTTTTTGGATCTTGGAGTCAGCTGGCCAGCTGCAAGCCTGTATGAATTTAGACCAGCGGCTAGAGTTGTTTGCGCCATATTTCAGTCTAAAGTTACTTACATATCATACATGAGTGAACAACTAAACAATAACACAAAAGGACAACAGTTTAAAGCAGTGGAATTATAATTACAAAGACAAGCCCATGAGAGATGAGATTGTATAAACAAAATGTCATCTGAAAGCTGTCAGCGCTCTGTGCTTTCACTTATTCTTTTATGTAGACTTTCGGGGGGAGGGGAGGCATAGAACCAGTTAAAAATTTCAAAGAAATCAGCAGCCTAATTGCAGGTGGCGAGCTGAACCAAAAGGCAAAATGAGTTTATAATCATAGGAAAAACTGTCTGACTGGATAAGTGCTTTCATTTCAAAACTCCAGCTGAGATAAAAAGAGATTATTGAACATGAACAAAACAGAGGGGAAAAAAGAGAGAGGATTTAATCTTTGCAGCTAAAGTGGTTTGTGCAGTAATCTGTCAGGCATCATGAGCTTGATTATTGCTCTGCATGGCAAACACTGCGATTGCAGATCCCCTGCATTTCATTCGCTTCACCAGTGATTTTATTTATATACTTTAAGCATTCATCGCCCAGCCGACAGGTACTACTAAACTTTGGGGGTTTTATATTCCACAGTAATTTCCTCTTCGTTTGTGCACAATGAACTGTGGCTTCAGTATGTTTAGAGTAACCTTTCCAACTTGACTGCAGTCCAAGGCGAAGCTTTCCTTTTCACACAGTGCTCATGCAGTAACCTGAGTATTTTGCCATCCTTTTTAGTCACTGGTATTACTTTTTCAATTGCTTCATTGTTTTGTGTAGATTTTTTTTTTTTGCCAAGTCAGATGAGAAATTACTCCCATAAGCACATTAGTGATTGGTTTTACTTGAAAGGTTGTTTAGGTTTTCTTTCTGCTGATGATACAGATGGAGCTTGCAGCTTACAAGTGACATTGGTGCATCATGTAAACGTTTGAGAGAAAAAGTGGGGGGAAAAAAAGACCACAGTTCTTCTTTCCTCAAAACCAGCAGCATTTTTCACACTTCCTCTTGCTACAATCTGAAATGAGAACCCAGATTTGAGCTACATGTTCATATGTTTGCACCAAGAAGCGCTTATAGCTTCAAGGCACAACACTTTTACTCCTGGGTGGTTTTCTTCTCTGAAAAATATTAAAAATGTCTCGGCAGGAATCTGTCATACACAAGTACTGCTTTTTATTCCCTCAATACTGTGATAGCAGAGCTAAATTTCAAACTGTATGTAAACTGGCTTGTGTCGACATTCATCTGGTAAATTAATTAAGAAGTTAGCTGAATTTATGTGAGCTGTATTTCACATTAATTCATGTGGTTCTCAAATTACAGACACAGTAGCAGAGTGGGCCAGTAAAATAAAAATAAAAAGTAACACCATGGCAGAGATTTGTTTATTTGATGGCATGGCGGTTTATTCTCGGCTACAACTATGGTCATATTCCTAACAGTCAGGACGCCATCGTAGCAGTGTCCCTTTTCTCCCAGAGGGCTCCAGGACAGCTGTAAACTCCTGAATGGGACAGATGGGTTGTCTTCCAGACGCTCTCCATCCTCCTGAGGCTTGGCTAACTACTTTAGCTGACTAAAGATATTAAGTCTCTTTCTCTTTGCCATAATCTTGATTATTTGACTGACTTTTTTTTTTAACATGTGGTCATTTATCAGCTTTACCCTTCCTTCCTCACATTGTCTCCAAGCGTAGCATAAAAACAGTGTTTTGCATTTCAACTTACTTGTCAAAAGAGCTTAATTGTGCTTCTTATGGCAAGTATATCATAGCTGGAAAAGCAGTGTTCTATTTAATTGCATATCTGTCTTGCAGCATCTATGAAAACAAAGTAATTGTGATGCAGTGGTTGTTTTGTTGTCTCTTAAACCATACATGATGGGAAAAAAAATTAAATGAATTCAGCTCTGTCCATTTTTCAACAGAACTTGCAGAAGCTGCAGATTTATTGCCCTTTCTAGCAACAACAAACTGGTTCTGTAGAAGATGAGACTACAGTATCAGAGTTGATAGTAATGCTTTTTGCAGCAACAAGCTATTGATAGTATTTAACATAATTACCAGGCCTTACCTTTTATTAGGTGTCTACACAAGACATCTATAAGTTTTAAAATATTGTCAGATTCATGCCCCTACACCAGTCTTGTGAACTAAATGAAATGTTCTGACTCATAGGCGAGCAGGGAATAGCGCTAACTACACAATAATAGAAATTTGGCAATGTTTCTGTTGAATTTATTTTTGCACATTGCTCTCCCTCCCTTTATGATCTTGATCACACACAGCCTCTGGCTCTCTCTTTTTCAGCTCTTAATCTCCCATATCTTTCCCTCTCTGTAGTCCATCTTTTCCGGTCTCTTTCCCGTCCTCAAATCTGTTGCTTCCTCCTGCTTCCCTGCTTGCACCAGCGTTCCCCTATTTTTTATTACAATTATGCTTTTACTCCAAACAGCCCCCTATTCTCCTGTTTTATTTTTCTTTCTTTATTTTTTTTTTTGCTGCCGGTCTTTTAAGTAATCCCTCTCGTCTCTGATCAAGAGTTTTATTTCAATAACCTGTGATTAAAAGACTTTAACCCAGGTGTGACACAGTCCAGGGTCGCACCTGTGTTTGGGTATGACGCCTGACTGCAGTCACTGAGCTTTTCCTCGGTGCAGAGCTTGGTTTGCTGCTTAGCTACTGCTGCAGAACAGATTATCAGCGCCAAAAATGTCTCCCTTCTTTTGCTGCATGACACAGGGAGGAGTTAAATATAGAAACCACAGGGGGGGAAAGTGTATGGTTATCAATACATAACTGGGGGTAGCAGGTTTTTAAAACCACTTCTTAGTGCTGAGTTTCCTGTTAAGCATAATTCAGCACAATATTGGACACAATAGTGCTGTTTTTCGGATCCATCATTTCAGATCCTGTTCCTTCAGCAATTATCGCCTGAACTGGAGACTAATGCAAACACCGTGAGGTTTACCCTTTTCCTAAGGCTTCAGCCTTCCTGTTTCCATATTAACAATGGCAGCAAGACAGACAATAGGAGTGTGTCTGTGAATTCTCCAGCATAGTGTTTTGTTTGGATGTTGACCTACTTTAGTTAATCCCAGTCCTGTGTCTGCGCTTGTATGTTATGTATGGCTGAATTTACAACTAAGCAGTTATGACTAGTGCCTCAGTGAAGTGGAAGGGACCAGTGTCTCGACTTTGTGCTCTGACCAGATTGGGAATCTTTTTTTCTTTTTTTTTCTTTTTTTAAAAAATATAATTCCACCACCTTGCATTGCCAAAAAAAAAAAAAAAATGTAATGAGCAGGTGTATATTTTACAAAGGCATTAGGATGTGTATTTACATGAATAAATGAGCAAAATCAGCTAAAAGAAAAAGCCCACTCGTTTCTGCTACTATTTCATTTTCTCCCACAGACGTAATAAAGCCCGTATATTTAGCAGGGAGAGCTCATACCCACTCAGACCTGCTGCAGAGTCGCCAATCTAACTGCCTTTTATTCTCTTACACAAACAAACACCGCTAATGACTTGAGTATTTCAGGTGAAAAAAGAAGCAGTATTCTTTACGGCAAACAGTTCTCAGTTAACAAGGCTTCTGAGAGAAGACGAGAAAGGAGGTGGAAGAGAAGTTTGGGGGAAAAAAAAAACAATTGGTGGCGTTTCATCCTGACTTGAAAATACTAACGTACTTGGGGGGAGAAAACAGTGCCACAAGGAATGAACTTATGCTTGCTGTGTAGATGGTCAGCAGAGTTCTGTCATTACTACAGATATTCTGTGAAAACATTTGCATGAGTCAGCATAGTCCACTATACAATCTGAAAGCAAAGCACTAAAAAGCCTGAAGTACTCTACATGTTGCAGTTTATCTTCTCTTTAGGGAGGTGAGTGGGTTTGGATATTGTTTGTGACTAAGGAAGTGAATCACTGCAGGGAAAATGGCCTTTTAGGAAAGGAATGTTTATTATTTGAGCTTGCTCAGCGATGTGCTTTGCTGAAGGAGTTTGTGTGAGATTTGAATGCCTGAAATTGAAGCCTTTCTGGTGGATGTATTG
Source organism: Zenarchopterus dispar (assembly GCA_028564865.1). NCBI lineage: Eukaryota > Metazoa > Chordata > Actinopteri > Beloniformes > Zenarchopteridae > Zenarchopterus > Zenarchopterus dispar. The sequence continues at coordinate 16,703 of JAOWBL010069606.1, forward strand.
GTGGTTTCCTGTAGACCTCGAACGTGTAATTAACTCACCTGCTTAACTGACACTCAGTCGACATGACTGGGTTCTAATGCAGCTGAACTGGGATGAGTTCGTCTTAGTGACTCTTAAAAGCTTTTCAGCACAAATTATATTCAAAAAAATTGATAGAAGGAAACTTAACTCAGATGAAGGCTGGAGGGGAAAAAGAAAATAGAAACTGAATTGAGTAAAGTGACTGTCTCTATACTGGCTATCTTTGATACAAAGAACTAATCTGGTTCCTCCAGATCCACAGATCCTGCATACAACCAACCAGTTGGACTCTAACCTAGGGGTGATTCATACAGTCAAATAATCGTAGTCTTTGTCTTTATTTTCTTTAAAGTTGCATAATTTATTTTGTTTGTTTTCTTAATAACCTTTAGTTTTCTAATTATGATACTACTTATCAGTGCAATCTACCGAAATGCAAACAAGCAGAACAGACATACAAGATATAAGTGTATGGATTTGATAGTTACGTTTCATGTCACAAAATCCCAGTTCTCAGAGTGATCTGGGGCTAAAATCTGAAACACTTTCTCCTGGATATTGTTACAACTACATCAATTACTGTTTTGCATCTATTATTGCTTCTAAAGATACGTTTATCATTAAATCACTGCTTATCAGATTCTTTTTTTTTAATAAACAGCATCAATGAGAATTCAAATCACTGAGACATTTGTCGAATCAAAGCAACGTGATCAAGAAGAATGAGGAGGGCAGTCATGCCATCATGGCGAGAATGAGGCACTGCAGAGACAGAGGAAGAGAAACTCATACATCTAATATTCAGCGCAGCTGACAGGAAGAACAGGTCATGATTATGTTTCGACCGTCTCTGAACTGCTGAAGTGTGAACGGGTTCGCCGAAAGGAAGATGAAGTGAATGAAAGGATAGAGCTGAAGAGGAAGAACAGCTGAATCAGCCTCAACGGAGGAAAATGGAGTTGAGCCGAGTCAGGCTTTTCTGCGCACGTGGTACACTACTGTGCAAATTTTAGGAAAACAAACTTAGCTTAGCATATCCAGTTTTAAAACTATTGAAGCTGCTATTCGTCTCTCTGCCTTCGGAGCTTCTATAGCTGGATTTTTTTATCCGCTAATTTCATTAATCAAAGATGTGGAGAGGACGACTCCGCTAGTCTGTGAAAATCTGATGCGTGTGTTTTTTGTTTTGAGGAAGCATAACTCATGTGGATCATCAAGTGAACCGACTTAGGTTAACTTAGTTTACGCAGGCTACTGAAAGAATATGAAATTCTATTATTATCTTTGACTGTGAAAGATCTTTTCAGGTACTGGATTAACCCTAAAATCTACACTGTTAACAGCATTAGGGGTGAGCACCAACACTTGAAGGGGCTTTGATGAATAAGTTTGTCAGTGAAAAGTGCTTTCACCTAATCTGAACGGCTAGTTCAGATGCAGAAACAAATACTTGACATTGCTAATCAAATAGCATCTACTTTGTGTGTGTTTTGGCGTGAGCTCTTATTTCCCTAAATTTAAACCACATAGGAAGTGAGTCAGTGTTGTCAAAACAGATAGCACTGCGGTGACCACTTCTCAGAAAATACCCCACCTTGAAATATACTTTATCCCTTTATTCTTTGTCAGCATCTGAGTGTTGTTTTTTTGTTTGTTTGTTTTGTTTTGTTTTTTTAAACCTGTGTTTAAAAATAAGGCTTCAGCACATTCCACCATATGTGTCCAACATGAGTTCATTCACAGAAAGGAACTGAGCTGCTGCTCATGTTTGTTCAGCCTCTGGAGAGGTAGTGGTTCCTAGGGATGGGTAGAGATGGAAAGATGAAGCGTGACCACTTGTCTCCACCTTTAATAACGAGAGCAGGGGGGAAGGGGTGTTGATGGAAAGACCTCATGGACTACTGCCACAGTGCTGAATTATAGATGAGGTTGGAGGAACAGAGGCACTCCCCCAGTTTTTCCCCATCCTTTCCCCTCATTTCATACGCTTTCTCTCTCACACACACACGCACACACACACATGATCGTGCCTACTAAGTGAAACCTGAATTCTTTATAGGCAGCAGCTCTCTCAGATGCTGCTAATATTCACACTGCACATGCATTTCCCATGATCCGTCCAAACCCTGGTTGTATCATACGAGTACGCTTTCACACATGCACACACTTTCTAAGGCCATGCCTGCATTATTGAAACCCACTTAGCACGCTGGCTTTCTCTTGACATCTGACTCACAAAGGCAGCGACCCATAAGCTCAGAAGAGGAATGAACTCCTTGATTTGTTGCTAAGAGGCTGAGTTTTTAGCTTCCAGAACAACTGGCTGGATCGATGAAAATATAAGGCACAAACTACTGATGAAGTGGCAGGAATCTCAAAATGTTCCTCAAAAGCCCATTACCAGAAGAACTGGAAGATCTTGTAAAATGCAAAAATAAATAAATAAACTCAAATTAGATTTAAGCACAGACCTACAAAAATATTGTAACTGAGCACATTAAAAAATTCCAACAAGAAACAAGCTTCAGCTGTGTCTATTAGGGCTAGATGTCATGTTTTCACTTTTGTATTAGGTTTTTTCCCTCTTTTTTTTTTTTTGTGTGTTCTTTTTGTTTGTTTTGTTTTTGTTTTAAAAACACCTTAACTGCAAAATACATGTGCCAGCTTGTTTGCGCACACACACACACACACATATGTGTGTGTGTGTGTGTGTGTGTGTGTGTGTGTGTGTGTGTGTGTGTATATATATATATATATATATATATATA
>JAOWBL010069607.1:0-15660 GCA_028564865.1 Zenarchopterus dispar
GAGATTGTGCTATGTTGGAGTTTTTGAGTTGGAAGTCACTTCACACTTCACACTCCACATATACCCACTCAAACGTGGGAGATGTTATTATTTTATATTATGTCTCCTTGAAGAAAAGCATCATTCTTCTGAGTTAATGTAGTAAAGTGAAACGGTTGTACCGTCTGTGTCTTGTGTCCCACTTCAGCTCAGTATTCGTCTTCACCGCTGCTCTGCTCGTCTCCGTCTGATCCGTTTATCCTGGATTTGTGTATGTGTTAAAGAAATGCGCCGAACATCTTTGATTTGTCCGCACATGCCAGCATGTTATCAGTTTGAATGAATCTGAAAGTAGCCGCTGTGTTCAGCACAGCGTTCTTCCGTAATTTGAGCTTCAGCAGTACAGCGTTCACAGCAGCAACCAACCAGCTGCGTTTCCTAGAAAGAAGCCAACGCTATTATTTTTACATTTTTGTTACGCAACTGTTTGTGTGAACGCCAGAGTGCAACACCAGAAAAATGTTTTCCAGGAGAGATTTCTGACAACATGTCGTTCTCATTTCCTCTCACTAGTACCTGTGCTGCCTCAGTCGAACAATGAACTAGCGCCACGCTGCAAGAGAGCTTTCATTGTGCCAAATGGCTGTTTCCTTAGAAAGTGAAATTATGAAACAAAGGGCCCCTGGGTGTTTTACTTGTTTGATGGAAGACAAAGACACAGGGACTAAAAGAGGAACAAAACGACCACAGATACATTTTTAAGTTATTTAGTGTCTGCATCTTGCAGTAAGTGAACATTTCATAGTTGTTATTCTTATTTATTTTGTCCTTTCTGTTGGTTTTTGTCTTATTTAAATAGTTTTACATCTCTTTGGCTGTGTTCAGATTATAACCTGAGTCTGATTTTTAGGCATGTCTGATCACATCTCATCTTCCTGGAAGACCATTTCCATCTGCGTTTCCTTTCTGATATCCGCTGATCTCCATAGTTGCTATTAGGGCTGAACAATTTGTGGAAAACGTCTAATTGTGATGTTCTGACAGATGTTGTGATTGCTATTCTATTTGCGATATGATATTTGACAGTCAAGCCCCAGTTCATAATAGACCATATAATTTGTTTTAAAAATTATTCTGGGTAAGACCAGCGTCACATGCCTGGAGCTTTTTTTTTTTCCTGCATGTTAATTGTACTTTTTTTCGTAGTGCTTATGCAAATGTTTATTGTGTTATCTCAGCACAATAATAATCAGTTTAGAACCGTGATTTTGATGTACTGCAAATATGCATGAAGTTCACATATAAGGTTTATGTCCATTATACTGTAGCGCCACACAAGAACTGTTGACTGAGCAAATAACACAGTCGACCACAAGGTGGCGGTAATGAACTTTTTTGCTGTTTGCAAATGCCTGCAGCGTAACAGGAGATGGAAAAAGAAAAATGCAGCAATAGAAGACGAAACGTGTAAACAAGGGATTCTACTTGCATTTTTGTTTGTGTTTTTGAACAAAATCCACGGCGATAGTGGTTAAGATTAAAAGAAGCCCACCCCCACACCCCCGCTGGACCTATACATTGGCATAATACATCAATAAGACCTGAACCACCTTGCTGGTCCATCTATTGTTTTGTTTTTTTTTTTTCCGTAATCTTCAACCTTATCAAATGTACTCAGAGCAAAATGTTTCTGGTCCAAATGGTTCAAATGAGTTGTTGTCACATGATTTATCCCGATCTGCAGAGACTCCCGCTAGGAAGTTTATGTAGGCCAATCTGAATCACTTTCCTACTACAGGAACATTTTTTTCCCCCGTAAAACTTCCTAAAGACCAAAGTTGACTTTTAGGCCCGGTAAAATTACAAATTAAAGAGACGTACATAAATGACCCCGCCTCCCCCCGAAAAAAAAACTACCCAGAATTCCTGCTAATGGAAATACACCTGTAGATCTTAGCTCTTTGTTGTCTGTTGTCGTTTGTGTTGCTCTGTAATTACACCACCAGACAGCTGGTGGCAGTGCAGCTCCCTTTCCGCTGCGATGTATCTTAACATTGCACCAGTTTATCCTTCTACTCAGCCTGAAAACAAAGAAAAAGTCGCAGTAGCAGGAAACACAAAGTCGAGGAATAAGTAAAAGAGCAAGGCTACCAGTCGGACCATACTTACATTTGTTGGGGTCTACGTCAACCAGACGTCGTAACATTTGTTGAAAGGTGCACTTTAGGACTTAGCCCTGCCCCTTCAAAATGGCCCCTCCCCCCTAATGAACATTGAAAGGCATGGGCGGGGATAAGGGGGTAGAAATGGGAGGGCCTTGATTCCCATTTAAAGAAATCCTTTTTTTTTTTTTTTAATCACTTTGGTGTTTCTGTGTCTCTGCAGTCTTTTTTGCATTTGCAGCAGTTATATTTTTTATTTTTATGCACATTTGAAACATCATTTGTTTGTGGTTATATGTCATCTTTTTTTTAATCTCTATTTTTTGCATGTTTATATCTTTGCAAGTTTAATTTCTTCAGTTTTTTATAGTTTTGTTTGCCTTTATGGAGATATTTGCGTCTTTTTGTACGTATTTGTATTTCATTTTAGTGATTTTGCATTTATACCCTGATTGTGCCTCTTAATTTTACATTTCTTGGTTTATTTCTTTACTCATATTTTGTTTTGAGGTTTTCAGCTCGTTTTCCCATTCGTCTAAAACGACAACAGGTCAGTGAAATGGCGTCAGATTTCAGGAACATCATCTGCTGGAGTACACGTTTTTGTTTTACACACTAGGTTATGAATCTACAGACATTTGCACATTATTATTATTATTATTTTTTGCTCATCTTTCACATCTCTAAGGCAGCGAGGAAGAAACGGTTGCAGTTATTTTTTTTTCCCAAATGCAACTGAATATAGTTGCCATCTTGTTTTGACAGAGACACAAACTCAAGCTGCCTCCTCTACCTCTCGTCTTTAAAACCTATTCAAGTGTGACTGAGCGCAGGAGGAGGAGCTAAGAATAGAGAAGAAGAAGAAAAAAGGGGCGCAGCCTCGGCCCACCATGTTCAGATCCTCGGCGTTTCGCTCCGTCACCGAACAAACACTCAGTAAAACAGGGTACAACACAAACTGCTGCTATTGCTATATTTGCAATTTTGATTCTTGTCGACGAATCAGATGCAGAAATTTGGCTGCAGATGGATCTTTTATCCCGCATGTGTTCAGTGGTAACAGAATATAAGATGCAGGGATTTCATCAGAAACTGTCACTTCTCATTTCATGCCAGAGGGAGCTCTTCTGAAGCTCTGTGAGGTTGTTTTTTTGACAAGTTTCATTTTGCTCCAGAAAAAGAGAGACTGGTAGGACCTGTGGAAAGATCTCTGTGCTCAGAAAACGGGTTAAGGTTGCAGATGGTTTAGTAGATGAATGACTAACATTTGATTAGGTCCTTAAAAAGTACATATTGAACCTACGTTGGATCTCCTGTGGTCGACTTTGCTGTCAGAGTGGACGATAATGTGATTATTTTCATAAAGGGAGAGGAAAAGAAAAACGAGGAAAGTATGTAATCAGGAGACAAAAAAAAAAAAAACCCAGCAGGATCTTTTGATGATTTTTGTTGCATCTGGTTCATTTAGGATGCTCAGGTGCAGCCAGGTGGTTAATTTATTAATGAAACTTTTCACATTCCTTCCAGCACCACGCCACACAGATATTACGTAAATTTGTTCTCGGCTTCTTCACCGTAATAGGAGAGAAATAATGATCTCAAATCAGATTTTTCCTCGCCGCTCGCTGTGTTGTACCATCTTGTAGATCTTTCACAGATTATTAGCGTCGCTAATGGCAACTGGTTTCTGTTTGACATCTCCGGGGCCTTTGTTTGCTAAACCTGTTCGAAGTGTCAGCTAATATTGTCTCCGTTTGATCCTCGGAGGGGTCAACTTGTCAATTAATTAATTGTGACTTGATGTGGGGGGGGGGTACCGCTGCAGCGGCAGACAATTCAGAAGTGATGAGAAGGAAAACGCCTTGTGTTCACAGCTCTTAAAATATGACTTACTTAAATACAAATACAGTACAAATATGAAAGAATTTTTTTCAAACAAAACAAAAAAACTAAGTACATCTCATGACTGTAAGGTTTCTACCATCTCCAGCAGCAAGAGTTCAAAGTTGGTTCACTGACATTTTCAGGCATTTGTTGAGCTCTTTTGTCTGGACTTTGCAACTTTTTTTTTTTTCTGTGATATATGGTCAGAGGTTTGAGTTGGAACAGTACGACCTTGTCCCTGATGCATAACTTTTCCCAATCAATTGTTTTTTTGTTAGGGAAAAATATCAAAAACAAAACACAGAGGGACAAGTTGACAAACTGGGCCCTTCTGAATTTTAGTTGAAAACCCTTGCTCTAGAAGACTTTAGACTTCATGTAAAACTGAGTAACTTCAAGTCTCAGGTCACATAAACCGTCTACCAAAACCTCATGAGAGCTTCAGCTGTCGAGTCGAATGTTTTGTACCGCCAGAAAAGTAGTGAAGACTAAAACTGCTTGAGCTGTGGATGGAAAACTGTCCAATACCATCATGTTTCAGATTTTCTGACAAAATGACTGAAAGAGGCCTACTAGGGACATATATTTTCTACTGTGGTTAAAATGGTGATAGGATTAGCTTTTTATGGACTTTTTTAGAGGTTAGACACAACAAAAATCATTTAAAGAAAAAGAAATTGAAACCTACCATTAGTTGTAATCTAAGGACATTACAGGGAATTCAGTTATTGCTGGTTTTCCATCCAAATCGAGAAGAATAACTCTTAGTCCTATGAAGTTCGATTGTTGGATTTAAAAAAACCCATTTGATTCCTTTTTACACATTTCCCACCAGCTTTGCCTATGAAGAACCAGAAACCCTGACGGTGATGGTTGAGTTTCCAGTGTTGTCATCTCTGAATCACATTCTGACTGGATTGTTTGTTTAATAATTTCTGAGGCTGCTCCACCTGTTGTTTTATCATCGTGTTCTGGCCAGATGGCTGCAGCCAACCCAAAACCCAAAATCCTCACTCCCAGGGTATCAAATACTGCCACTGTGTTAAAGCCCAGTGGTCTCTCAGCTACAGGCGAGATCAATCGACGCAGCTGACATGAGGAGATGGGAAGAGATGGCGATGAACTGAAGTCGGAGGTTCTCAGTTGGTTTTAACTCAGGAGTAAGATCATATAGTGAGTTTGCGTTACTACAAAAACTAAATATAGCGAAGAAAAAGCTGTAACGGAAACAGCTGAAGTTCAGAAAAACTGTCAAATATGTGATGGAAACATTTTTTTGTTTACGTGTTTGTTTGTTTACATTTGTTTGTTTTCCTGGATCATTCAAATTGTCATATGGACAATTTGAATGATCATGCACTGTCTTCATGGTCTTTTGATTATTTTTTTTAGATCTGCGGTAGCAGCAGTTGCAATACTTTAATTCGTCCAAAACTAAAGACATGTCTGTCAGTCTTTTTAGAAGTCGAGATCATCTTCTTCCTCGTTTTGAAGAAAAGTCTCACAGGATGAGATTGTAGGACAGTTACGCTGATAAAAGAAGTCTTGCAGGAGGATATTTCACAAGAATTATGTTAATTTATAAAAGTCTTCCGCAGCCTTTGTCTAGTTTCTTTGGTTTTGGAAATCCACCTTTATCTGGTCATCTTGTCTAATTTTTTTTTTTTTTTTAATGTCTGCCTCATTTTGGTAATTATCTTTCTCATTTAAGATGTTTTGTTTTAGGTTATTTGTTTTCTGTGTGATTTTGATCCACCTGTGCCTCTGCGCTGTCATTTTCATTTGTGGAAGTGATATATCTCTCCGCTTTGTTTTCATTCAGACATTTTTTTTATCCAACTTTAATAGGTTCTCTTTTCTTGTCTTTCGTGATTTTGTCATTTTGTGACTCATTCTAATTTATTTGTGTATATATTTTTACCTCTTTTTTTTTAAATACCGTATTTTTTGGACTATAAGTCGCACTTTTTTCATGGTTTGGCTGGTCCTGCGACTTATACTCAGGTATAAGACTTATACTCTTATATATTACAATATATCATTTCACATTTTCGTTACTTTCACACTGACAGCCGCGAGAGGGCGCTCTAGGCTTGTGTGCCAGTATCTGCTACTCCTATTACTACCACTGAAATAAAAAAACATAGTTATAAAGACAACTGAGATCATTATGTATTTTTTTAGCTGGTGTGACTTATACTCCAGAAAATACAGTAGTTTTGTGCGTATTATTTTCATTGATTTTTAATGAATCCTACATCACGTTTTTGCTCACGTAAAAGGATGCATCAGTTTATTTTCCTGTGAAGAGGCTCTGTAATTTTATCTTGTGAAAGTCTGACTCTGACATCATCACAAGTGTAATTAGCAGAGAGGATTCTTGACCAGGCTGAACTGCACTTAATCAAACACTAAAGACCCACTTTAGTTTTTTTTTATCTTTCATCCTGTTGGACCTTCTATTAGACAGTAGCGAGAGGGCAGATTAGTAAATGGATTAAAGATTGAATTTTCACGTTAGATTATAGGTCAGTCTCTATGAAAACGGGTTTGGTACTGCGGTTCTTATTTTCCATCAACTCCTCAGAGGCTTTCAACTTTGTTAAATTAACCATCCTGCAGCTTTAAATGCTCATTAGAGCCTAAAATATGCATTTAATCACAGATGAAAAAAGTCCACACCCTGCCGATGCATTTAGATAAATATGCAGCAGCTAAATGTTTCAGGAAATTTAACTCATTTTGAAAGTGTACCTACAGAGGGGACCAAAAGTATTTGGACAATGACCAAGTTTTTAATCATTTCTGTCTTTATTTCAAATCCACAATGGATTTGAAATAAAATAATAAACAGTTTCACAAAAATATGGCATTGAAGAATTAGAGTCATTTTAAGCAAAGTAGTTTAGTTTTGAGAGGCTCAAAACCATTTGGACAGTTGAGAGAAGTTAATTGCTCAGGTGCGGTCCACTCCCTCTTTAATTCAAGACAAATGAAGCAAATAAAAGGTCTGGAGTTGATATCAGGTATTGATTTGATATTTGGCAGCTGTTTGACTGGAGCTACTAATGTGAAGTACATCAAGATATCAATGTGAATGAAGTGAGTTTCATCGTTAGGCTGAAAAAAACACAACACAAACTTTAGCTGTGGTCAAATCAAACTGTTTGGTATAATTCTCAAAAAGAAAGAAGAGCTCTGCTGAACTCAACAACAAAAGACCTGGATGACCACGGGACACAAGCCTTCATGACATGAATACAAGACAAGAGGACAAGGAGCTGTCCAAAACTATAATCAATGTCTTCATGAATGTGAAACGTTAAGACCAATTCAAGAGGAGAAAAGATCAGACTTTGCTAGAAAACATAAAAAAAAAAAACTTTCATGTTCTAGTATCAGATGGTTTAAACAGATGAAGCCAAGATCAACTTGTTTCAGATTGATGGGAGGAGGAACATCTCATGATCATATGGTGTCAGGCATGGTGGAGGCAGTATTGTGGTGTGGGCAGGGTTTACAGAGGACTCTTTGATGATTGTTTTATTTCCAAGCCTCTGTGGTGGTGTATTAAACATAAATCATGAAAAACTCCTGTTGTCCAAATACTTCTGGACCTTACTGTTTATTTGTGACCTGTATTATGAAGGTTTGCACATCATTTACTTATGACTGAAGGGAGGGAATTAAATAATTATAGAGGATGTAAATAAAACTTCTCGGCTTCCAGCATCTCTACAGGGGGATCATTACAGCAGCAGGAAGTCTGATTACCTGATTGAACTCACCAGTGACTTGCAGCTTTAAAGTGACAGTTGATAAATACTGGCTCTCATTCAAAAGAGATTATTATTATTATTAGTGTCTTCTATCTAAATGTATTATACTAATACCCAAAACATTTCAAGCACATCTTCGCAGGATAGTGTTTGTAGTATCTTTCACCAGTAGACTAAGTCTTCATTAGTGCGCTCAGAGATGTTGATTGGGTGACAAAGCTCAGATAATTGTACCATGCAGATGTAAAAACCGAAAAACCGTGAAGTACCAAAAGCTTTGTTTGCATCAAAAACACCTGACAAACCCGGGTCTCGGTGGTGGTGCCTTCACAAACTTTCAAACTGGAATAAATCTGAACTGAATTGTGGCTGGAGGACGTAACAAACTACAAAGGCAAAATGATTACCATTTTAATCCCCATTTCTTCCATTTACTCATTTAACTGAACATACTGTAATAATATATGCAAATAGATCTTTCTTAGTCTTGATACTCTTATGTTATTGTTATTAAGACTCTGTTTCTCAATTCAGTTTTATCAGCTAATCAGTAGTTTGACTTCCGGTGTTATATTGAACGTCTTGTCGTCCGATTGTCCACACCTGTGTCTCTTGTCAGCCTCTAGAGTCGAATTCGAGGTGGGAGAACTTTAACAGCAGAGTTCTTTGGTTTGGTAGTGACAGTTCGGTTCACTTGTTACCAGAGTGGTGTGGTAAGAGAAGATAAGACAATCTTTATTATTATCACAAAAGACACTGCTTTTAACTTACAAGTTATACTGAAGCACCCAGGGACCAGTTGGAGGTTAAGGGCCTTGCTCAGGGGCTTGCCTTTGTTAACCTAGGGGGATTGAACCTGGGTCCTCCACACCCAAACCCACCTCTGTAACCACTAGGCTACCACTCTCCACTGTTTCGTTGGGAGTTCATTTGGGCCATCACCATGTTTCTCAGGCGTTTTTGTGCAGGTGTTAAATCGTGGACAAAAGTCTTTGATGAGGTTCGTGTTCACGTCCAACATCATCTGCATCATCGGAAAAGTGACAGTTGGTCGTGTTGGCAACTGAAATCTGATGTGCAGAGAGTGGAAACAGGATCGAGTCCTACGCCCCGAGGAGCCCCTCGTTCTCCAGACCAGAGTCGGGGAGTCCGCCATCCACGCCGTCGGGCGACTTGTCTCCTCCAGCTTTCTTTAACTTCCCCTCGAGCAGAATCAAAATCAAGAACCCGACTCTGGCAGTCTCGTATATGCTTCAGTGCAGATGTGACAAGTACCACTCTCACCTGTAACTGACCACCCACTGAATGTGAAAGGGCTCTTTAACAGACGCGCCTGTCAGATTATGTTACCCATAATCCCTCTCAAAAAGGAGCACAGTGCTTCCCACCACATCAGGTTTTGAGGGATGCAGCAGAGCCTGATAAAGATGGCCTACGTGTGTGTTCATCTTATTCAGTTTTTAATATAAATCGACTTCCTGGAGCCTCTCCTTTTACATCCACTTATTTATAAACTATCATTTTAGTCTACGTGTATTTAATAAAGAGAAACAAGTTGATTTAGGTGGCTTGCTTGATCACGTGTAGGTCTGTGGATCGTCACTGAGGCGGCGATCCGATTCGATCCACGAATCAAGGTCAGCGATTCACAGATCGAACCACGATCTTTATCTTTAGTTGAAATACCAACAAACGCCCACACTTTAGACGAAAATTTTGCCGATGCGTTCCGGTACGGCTTCTCCGCCATGTTTGCAGACGGTAATATGAGGTCACATAATTGATCACGAGATTTTCGTAATATTCTTAACTTCATATTCATTATGTATTTTTTTAAATTCAGATTGCGAACTAAGTTTAAAACAAAATCAGTTTTCAGAACTTATTTATCAGTAAACTGAACTTCAGTCGCGTTTTTTTTTAATCAACGAAAAAAACTTGATGACGTTGCTGTGAAGGTTTATTTACTTCCGGTGACGGTAGCGCATACGGTTTGTTTAGTTTATATACTTAAAATCCAACATTGTTCTGCAGTTTTAGAACGATAATTACATCGCCTGAAGTGTATTTTTACTTCTCTGTATTTATAAAGATCGCGAATCGGCGATCTCGGACGTCACGAATATTTGTACTCGATCTTTCAGGAATAGATCGCGGATATCCGAGTATTCGGATACTCGTTACAGCCCTGATCACATGGGATCTGTTTTTGGCAGACGGATGTAAGTGTGTGCTCCGATTGATCTGCTGGCGGTCTGAAAGAGTTGTGATCAATATTCTTTGCAAATGTTATGACCGATCAGAGTGATCGGGGTCGTTGGCATGGCTCGGCTCAGCTCAGCTCAGCTCAGGTGGTGCTGAATTATTATTAAACCCGGTGGTGTGTGCGAGCATCCGCTACGGTAAACACACACTCAAAAGCACAATCAGGAGGGCTCAGGTGTGCGAAAAACGGCGGGAAACCCTCTGAACTCGTACGTCTGAGCTCCCGCTCATGTGTCATTACCGGGTGGACGGCTGGTCGCGGCCCGCCAGCGAAGTGGGAGTGCTTTGCCACTCATCCATGTTCTCCACATGCAGCTGTACGCGGTAATTGCTGCGTATGTGCAGTAATGGCAACACGAGAGCACATGAATTCGTCCTTGAGCGTTGATTCAGTGTTTGGTTGTTGTCCACTGAGTAAATAATCCACTCTTGACACCCTCCATTTAAATGTTATGAAGCGATAACGACCGTGGGGATGTTGTGTGAAGGTTTCCTGTTCGGTTTGCTGATGGCTGCTCCCTTTGTGGTGATATTTCTGATTTCTGCTGATTCTGTTAATTTGTTTTTAAAGTCACTTTTAGTAAAAGTTGGGTCATTCTTAGGTACTCCTAACTGAAATGTAAAATTCCAGAGCAGAAAAGTTAAAATCAGCTTTTAAAACGCTTTAATAATTTGTCCATTTTAATTTTAATGGTGTTGAAATTGAACGACTCTACAAAATGAAGGTTTTGGGAGTCATAATGGACCACAAACTTGACTGGAAACCACATGTAAAATATATCAAATGCAAATTATCCAAGTCTATCGCTATTGTTTCTAAAACAAAATATTTTACTGAATAAAAGGTGTACTGTTCACTTGTATAGCCTTACATATGTCATATTGTGCTGAAATATGGGGAAATACTTCTAAAACTAATGTAGATCCTATAAATAAAATTCAAACAAGAGCCATTCAAATAGTAAATAAAGAAATATATTTGTTTAGGTATTTTATATCTAAAAAACAGGGGTAATGTTTGGTGTGTTGAGCTGACAGTTTGTCATTATTATTCAAGATGTTATTTACATATCTTTTGATTTCTGATTTTTTGGTTTTATTTGGTTCTTTTTTTTGGACTTTACAGGACAAGCTTCAGCCTATTACTTAGTTATTGGCACATTTGTGTTGAATTATTTTGTATTTTGTAGTGTTTTATATCTATTTAATGAGCAAAGAACTATGTTCTTAGGAGTGTTCCTGAGTTTATGCTGTTATTTCCATCACAAAATTATGTTTTTGCTGTAATTTTCTTTTCTTTTCTTTTTTTTTTAAGCACGATATGTCCCAAAGATCACAGGTAGCTAGTTTTGAATTTTGGGCCTTGGCCCATGCGCACAGGGATTTCTCCAGATACTTGGAATCCATTGATGACGTACTGTAGATAAGATGTTCAAACCCTTCACACTTTTCCACTAACAGATATTATCCTGAATACTTTAAAAATATGTAGAAGTAATTTTTTCACAAGTTAGTACCCTCTTATTTTTATTGTCGGTTATGTCGCTTTCTTTTCCAGCCTTTTGTTGCCCCAACATTTAAGACGATGTGTAAATAACAACTTCCTTAGTTTAATATTCTTATTAATTGTTCTTTTTTTTTATTAACATTTATCAGAAATGTAACCAAGATTTTGTGGCGAAGACTTTCTCAGACTGAGCGGCGCATGTTTGTCGCCCTGCAGGTTGGATTTGGGTAAAATCCTCAGTTCCTGTGAACAAACGGATTAAAACGTGACGCGTGAAGTTGGAGAAGGTGGCGAGGAGATCTGCAGCGAGACGGCAGATCGCCGGGGGCAACGCGTACTGAATTATACTCTCGTTTCGGCGACTCGTGCAGACAGATCGGTACGTTTTGCGGATGCTGCAGGCGGACGGGCTGCAGCATCCGTCCCGGCTGTCGTTGCTCCTCACGCGTGACTCACGTTCAAGATTTCGCCGTTTTCTGACGCACGGCTCTGACGGCGGCGTGATTTCTTTTATTATAAACCTCACGAGTGTGACGCGTCAGAGGTCTTTTCCTCTTCGAACTTCCTCGAGGCTGAGGTGCACCAGGAGGGCCTTTCTTTCTTTTTCTTTCTTTTTTTAACAGATGAGCTGGTTGTACTATCACAGGAGGGCAGGTGTGTGTGGGTGTATTGATTAGATTGATCCGCAGAACCTTTTTTTTTTTACATATTTGAAAGATGAATTTAGGATCATCTTTCACCGTTTTCAAAAGCTGATGTATGAACGAGTTTGGACCGTTTAAGAAGTCATTTCACATCCATTCACTGCTTCACACTGAGCAAAACTGTCATTTAAAGGTTGTTTTTTTGTCATTGAAGGACAAATTGTGAAAGCTATAAAGAGAGGAAGAAATACTCTGAAAATATATAAAATAAATAACACAACAACATTGGAAATCAGTGTTGAAAAAGAGAGACTGATAGATCCATTTAGTCAGAGAAAAGTCGGGTCAGGACATCTTCAGGCAGCTTCAGTTGCAGGATTTTGTTAAGTTAAACGTTTGTTTGTGAAGGCCTGATGATGTTTATTTACTTTAAAAGCGTCTCAAAGGTTGAGCGGACTTTAGTAAATTGTGTACTATTAGGACATCGCACGCACTGAACTGCGTTAATTGGCGCATCTTCTTCATCGTCTTGTCCGTCAGAGTTTTTTTTTTTTTTTTTTTTTTTTTTTGTGGAGGCATATTTGAAGCGTTACCATGGAAACCGGGCACTGCCGTTATACAGCAGCAGATATCCGGACGAGTCTTTCTCTGCTTTCTTGTCTGCTGTCACACTTCTTGCATGATTTTTTTTTTTTTTTTAAAGTTTCTCTCACCAGCCCTTTTATTATTAAACCTTTTTTTTTTTTCTTTTCCCTTTTTCTTCATCATGTCTCCTCTCATCTCTCCAGTTTCCCGAGTCCTCACCTCCTTCACGCTCCCTCCCTCCTCCCTGCTTCTTTCGGCTGTTTCTTCCTCCACCTCCATCTCTTTTGTGTATGTCTCTATTTATTCTTCCCTCTCTCTGCTGCCTTCCTCCCACTCGCTTCCTCCTCCTTCACTCTTTTTTTTTTTTCCTCTTCTTTTCCATCCTCATGGAAAATTCAGTTGGTTTACAATTAGCGAGTGCACCTGCAATTAAGCCTGACAAACCAGTGCTAATTAGACCTTTCAGACGTTCATCCCCTCCACGCTGGTCGGCCTCTTCTCTCTTTACTTGCCCTTTTATCACAGATTTGCTCTCTTATTTATCTCTGTTTCCTTGCATCTTTCTTGGACTTTTTTTTTTTTTTTTTGATGCTGAATGGATCAGCTCCAGAACACACAGGCTTGCTTGATCATGTAAATAAATTATTAGCAACGCTCTCGCGTGAGGGTTGACGAGGAAGAAGCTTTTTTTTTTTTTTGCTCTGCCTTTCATTTATCCCTCCATAAGTGCTACTTTATGCTTAATTTAGAATATGAGCATGAACATATACTCATTAAGATTCCTCATCTTAATCTTTGCAGGAAATATGCCCGGCGTTCTGCTCTCCGCTCACTTTTCACATCAGGCCATGACTAATTGTCTTGTTCGCCTGCTTCTCACCTCCCTCTTTTCTCTCTCATGTTCCTCCTCCATCATTTCCCCATCGACGCTCTGCTCCACTGATCTCCGTTTGCCTGCGACGAGAAGCTGTAAATACTAGCAGCGATAGTAAATAACAGGTTAGCAGTGAAACTTCGAGGATGTCGGAGGGTTGGAGGGAGCTGCTCGAGTCATGCGATGATTAAGAACATCCCATGGGAATTACCGTTTTCTGACATATTTTGACAAGTAAACAT
The DNA here is from genome assembly GCA_028564865.1 of Zenarchopterus dispar. Lineage (NCBI taxonomy): Eukaryota > Metazoa > Chordata > Actinopteri > Beloniformes > Zenarchopteridae > Zenarchopterus > Zenarchopterus dispar. The sequence continues at coordinate 13,922 of JAOWBL010069607.1, forward strand.
TTAATCCTCTTTGGGACAGTGCCTACATGTAAAGGTGATTTGCCTTTCCAGCACCACCAGGAACGTTATCTTTTCCAGTCATTTATTGAATAAAAATATCAACAGATGTAGGAGAAAGTGAAAAATAAAAAACACACCCTTATCTTAAGAAGAAGCAGAAAAAACTTCTTGTAGGGGGTTTGCAAAGTTAACCATAAGCTGAATCTTCCATCCACAGATATATTAGTGGTTAAATTCACTAATTCAACATTTTAAGGGAATTTCAATCCTTCTGACTCTCATAAACTTCCATTTATTCTCTTGGCTCGAGTCCATGATGGATTTACAACAATCCCGTTAAAATGTTTTTTATCGTTGAGTGTCAAACTTGGTAAGACGTTTTCAAGTTATCTTCCTTGACGTTATCAAATTATTAAACCTTTAGATAAAACCTAAAGCTCAGACTATTACCTTAAATATATTATCTTAAAGCAGCCTGAAGGAAATGTGACTTGAAGAATAAATATGTAAATAGTACTTAGTTGTTGCAAAGATGGCCAGGGGAGTCCAAAGTTATTTGGCTGTTTTTTAAAATATTTATTTATTTAATTGCTGACATTAGGTACCAGAGACCACAAGATGGGCAACACTTGTTTAATTTTTATTTTATTTTTTTGAGTCATTTTATGTAGCAATACCACCTGGTGGCATTTAGATCTGGTACAACGACAAACTATCCACTGAAAGTTTTGTACCAATGCGTGGGGACGACCGGCCATGTCTTTTTTCCTACTCAGATGGTGTAAAACATCTGAGTTTATCCAACGCTGGTGTTTTTACAAACGGGTGGTTGCTTGGCTAAGCACGGTAGTATGATGATTACAGATGATGAAGTGATAACTGCTAGCCATTGGCTGAGCCAACTGTCAATCATATAAAAAAAAAGTTGTTTAATAAAAACATTATAAAACATTCATCCCCTCAGAGTTGTCATGGGTGTAAAATCAAATGGTTTAGACCAAAACAGTGGCTGTAAATATATTTATTTCTGGTCTAAAGTTTGACATTTTATCGTGGGAGTCAATTTTGGAGCCACCCTCTAGTGGTCAGTCAAGGAACTGCAAAAAGTCTTAGTTTCTCATGAGCCTCAATCAGGACTTTAGATAATTTCCGCTTGGTCTTACAAGGCGTGTGCTTCGTTGTGTCTTACACTCGTGGCGTAGACATAAACTTTCTTGTCACATGCTGCCCCCATGTGGTCAGAGTTAGTATTGCTGTAAAGCATTATCTTTAAGTTCCAGAGAGGAACTTTAACTGTGATGTAAAAAAAAACTGACTGCTTCGAACGACCGCTAAATGGATAGACTGATTTTGATTGGCTCGCCAAGACTTTGAGCATAGTTAATGAAGTCAAAGGGATGGTAGCTAGACGTAGCAAATTTAAATTTTGCTAATACGTCTGTTATGTCTAAGTTTCTCAACCAGAAAGGACCTCTAGTGGCAGCCTGGTGCAGTAGCATCGGCTGTTTTTATTTTCTGTGAAAAGTGATTGTTTTTAAAAACTGTATTTAATGCAAGTTTTTTTTCAAAAGGAATTTTTATGGATAATTCTCTCACTAGACACAACAGGAACGTGGTTTACTTGTGGTTGTTATCTAACTGAGCTTTTCAAAGATCGGAGTGAGATCCTGAATCCAGACTGGACGAAGAGGAAAGGTCAAGGTGTGGAAAAAGATGAAGTGATCAAACGAGGGAGTGTG
>JAOWBL010069608.1:0-19487 GCA_028564865.1 Zenarchopterus dispar
TGATAAAAAGCATCCACACAATATGATGCTGCCTCCACCATGCTTTACTTCAGAGATGGTGTTTTTCGGTGATGATAAGTGTGCGAGGTATCTGACATACAAGCTCATGAAGTGCTTTCTTTCATTTTTCTAGCCTCTCTTCTATATGGCCCAGGTCTGTGGATTGCATGGATCATAGTGGCCCTCTAGACAAATACTTCAATCCCTGCTGTATAAACCTCTTCAAGCTTATTTTTTGACAATTTTTTTGTGTATATGATAAATGCCCTCGTTTCCTGGTCCATAACTTTTGTGAGGAAGCCTATCTTGGCAGGATTGTTGTTGTGTCATATTATTTCCTGTTTATGATAGATTTAATCATATTCTATGGGATTTTTAAAGTTTCAGATATTTTTTCATAATCCAACCCTTAATTTAACTTTGTTGTCCATTACTAGAATGTCTTTGGTCTTCAAGGTGATGCATATTTGGTCTTGCAAGCCCTGGACTCTTTCAGAACATTTTTGAAAGACACTATATTTTTGATTTCAGTTACTATTCATGCTTCAGTAAGAATGTGAAAAAGTTGTTAACAAGGGTAACCACAAATCAAACTATGACTAGCTTATATAACCATCCTGGCTAACTTGTACTCCTAGTGTTTACCCAAAAGAGTGGTTAAAAAAATGCTCTGTTTGCTTTTCTTTTGTTTTTTTTTTCCTTTTTGAATCAGCATTGCTTCATTTTGAACTCGGAAGAATGTTTTTTCCGTTTGTTCTTGTTTTTGTTATCTCAATAATATACGTTTTTGTTTACTTAGTGTCCTTTGTGGGACCAGAAGTCCCTATGGGGACGTCTTTTCTGGGGTCCTGGTTAGGATGGAGGCTAAAACATGAATTTAGGTTGATTTTAAGGTTTAGTTTAATCTGATAATGACTAAATTTGGGTTGGTCTGTCTAAAGTGAATTGAAGTCTGAACAATGAGTTTATATGAATAGTCATTCCCGCTTGTCTGTCTGTCAAAGATTTTGTTATTCTAGCAAGTAAATGAATCATATGAAGTTATTTTTCTATTACACTTAAACACTCTTCCATTTCAAAGAGCCCAAGAGGCAACGAAACACCATTTCATTGACATTAAGATTTAGAAAAGCACATGAAGCTGTTGATGTGCTAGAAAATCCTATTACACAAGAGTATTACTGACAAAAGCCAAACTTTGCAGTAAAGTGAGACAACCAACTTTAAGGTGGGTATGGAGGATTGAGTCAAATAAATGAAGTTATATATTTATTTTTCCTTATCAGTTAACCAGACCAGCACTTCCTCTATAAGCTTTTAAGCATGTGGATTTATCGTTTTCATGTGAAACTCTCTCACTCTTGTTTCTCTGTTTCGGTTTAGAAGTAAAGGTTTAGCATTTCTTTTTTGTTTCTCAGCCACACTGTCCTCTATTTGTTTTTTCAGTTTTATTTTGTACAGCATTTTCTTTTGTCAAGCTCCAGAAGCATCTGTGGAAGAGGCCGCTAAGTCAGCGAGAAAGCTGCTATGTGAGCTTAAGCAGATGTTAGAAATAAATAAAAAATAACAATAATAGAGTAGAACAAAGAAAAAAGGGGAGCACTTGAGGAGCTTGGGGGAAAAAGAAAAAAAAATTCCCAGGTTCCTGCTGCTGGTATCCTTTCTGTGTCTAAGTGGTGGGTTTGGTAAAGCTTGGTGGAATGGGTGAGTGCATTTTTATATTTATTTTTTGGTGGGGTGGGGTGGGGGTCAAGTCTGAAAGAGCAAGAGCTTAAAACTGTATTAGTCCACCTAATTCATTAATCTTAAAATGAATCCAAGATCCCCCAGGGGACACGTTCAAGAATTCCATCATGTGCTATTAGGAGTAACATTTGGAAGCCTGGTGCACTAAAAATAATCCTTAAGGTGTGCAGTAATTCCTTTTAAGCTAACTTATGAAAAAATGTAAAGTACTTTTACAAACAGTCCTTGTCATCCACTTTTTTTCTCTTGCCCACAGCTTCTGATCCACGCTCGGAAAGAGAAAAAGCTCTTAACCCTCCCTTCTCCCACCATTATTCATTTATTGGAATACTGAAACTGTGTCAAATATTAAGGCAGAGCGGGAGTGCAATATGGGTTCTTTCCCTCTGTCTTGCAATCTTTGCTTGCTTGTCTTTTGCCTTTTTCCTTGTCATAAACTGTCAACCCATGACATTTCATAAGCCTGTTATGGATACAGAATCTGTTTCAGATCAACACCAAACAATGGCAACATTAATTGAGATAGTGAAAACCCAATCAACTTCCACACAATGAAAGCTTGAATGATGTACAAAGACTCACTCCTGATTAGAAGAAACACAACTCTGCCATGTCCATCTTCTGCATACAACACAGTGATCAAATCTCCTATCAAATGTGGGAAGAAGATCCTGTTTTTTTTTTCTTTCTTTTGGCTTTTGGGACAGCTTGTTATGGATTAACTGTAAAAAGAGAATGAGTCAAATCCTCTGTGGAATCAGCCATTGGTTTTCCAAAGAGTGCTTATAAAGACCTATTTTCAGAGAGTACTTGTCTATGCCATATTTGTAGTAATTAACTCTGTTTCACCTAGACTAATCAAAAAATGGTCATATTTGCCTGTGACATTGGCAAATGTTATCTTACATTCAGTCTGATCAGATTTGTTTATCCTTTCTCATTTCAGATGTCTGCACTGAAGCAATATCTGAAACATGCACTGTTGCAGCACTGCCAGAGCTACTGCACTCATCCAGGTGCTAGTCAGATGCCTGAGACAAGCTGCAGTTATCTGAAGGATTGCTAGACAAGTGGTTAAGATCACTGCAAATCAAAAGCCCACTTCGCTAATTAAACCGGGAGTAACAACAATTGCAGTTCCTATACTTACCACAAGGGATTTGGCTCCAAAAGGGAGTCACTCTTGAGTTAGTCTCAGTCTTTTGGATTTTTTTTTTTTTTTTGGTACCACATCAGGTGAATTTATATAAAGTAATATATGTATTTACAGTATATGGTGCATCTTTTTCATTGGCAGTCATCTTCATGCTATGAAGCTTAGCAAAATAATCAGCAGTTTGTACTAACCCAGCATCGGCTATGCATAGCAGCTTATTCTGATTTTGCCACCAAAACGACATCTGCAACACAATACTCTGCTACAAGTGTTTGGCAGCAGTGCTGCAGCTTCTCTGGTGCTGATTGGTTAATACCATAGTTAACTTTGAAATAAAATAGGCAAGTTTCAGTTGATTACTTGGCCCTAATCTTTCCACCCATTTATATCATGGCACAGCGCAGGATGTGGAAAAAGAGGCTTTGAAAACCTTTCTTCAGACAACCTATGGTTGACGTCAACATCTGTCCAGTTCTTTTTATAGTCTGTGGTACTGGCTAGTGGCCCCACAACTAACAGCAAAACAAGCCATATTATATTTAATCTGATAATGTGACAATGTAGCTTTCATTCATAAGACCAATTTCAAACACACATTTAACATAGTCATTTAACGTAGTTTTTAACTGATGAGGAGTATAAAATCCCCTGCTGTTGATCATGAATGTGAATGCTATAGGGACCTAAACCTTTTGATATACTCTACTTTGAAAACTGGATGTTGCCCCTTGATTATAAATGGAGTCAGAGTATGCCATTCAGAGGTACAGAACTACCTTGTGTCATTTCCACACAATAGTTTCAATGGAAATTGATCTCAGCAAATTTGCTTTTGTCATTATTGAGGAGTTGTATGACATTACAACAACTCCAGACTCCACATATTGCTCCTGTCACATGCTCTAATTATTGAGGAAATTTCTGTACTACAAAGGTTAAACTGATCCCTATTAATTTTCTGTGAACCTCTTTGAATTATCAACTGCAAAAATCAAATATACATAGCAACTTAGCAAAGCACCTTAGGCACATATCTCAAAATATGTCTGCATTTGTGTGTGCCTGTGCATTTCCGTCTGTGCATTGTGTAGAGTGGGAAACTACAGACATTGCAATCTGGGAGGTTATTAAAGATTCTCCCGCTTTGGGATTAATTGGTTAAAGACTGGAACATCAAAGAGTCTTGGTATCATCTTCATGTCTAAGAAAGGCTGCATGCTCAAGAGCAAGGATGTCAAATGCTGCTTAGCAAATCAGGATCCTAGGCTTCCTCTGACACATGCACAAACACAAACCACACAGCAGTGATGTGACAGACACGCACATTTCGAGTATCTTAAACCTACGTACCCTGTCACACATGATTAACTTTGTCCTGTGATGTGAAGATATTATTTTGGTACATATGAACCTGCTGACTACAACATGTGTAAGTCTATGTTTTAACCCTATCATTACTGGTTGACAGAAATTGCTTGTGGCATGGAATTTTAGTTTTACTTCTGCTCTGTACCTCAATTTATTTCCATCTTCATCACCAACCACTGTCTTGAGGCTTTCCAAACCACTGACTTCATTAATGTGCTGAGATCAAAAAGCTTTTCGTCAGATTCTTTTAGCAACAGGATTCCAAATTGTCAGACCACCAAAAAGGCTCAGGACTCATTCTATCTTACTTTTGAACTGGCAATGTCATTATCCACTCTTTCCTGCTGCTGGTAGAAGAAAGCCATGTGTCTTAAGTTCCTTTCAGACATGTACTGATTTTCATTAATCTGAACGTAACTGCACATGTCAGTGTCGAATCTGAATGACCCCCAGTCCTTCAGATATGGTTCATATAGAAACTGTTATGTGCTATTCTCTGTGGTATTTTGACCAAAACATGTCACAGACATTTTTGGAAACATTTGGAAAATTAACCATATTCTTAATGTCATTCAAAGTGACTTCAGAAGTATCATGATCCAGCTGTGGCATGCCAGTAGTTGTGACCAATGGCTACTCTAGCCAGTAAGAGTGGTACCATCAGAAGCACCAATGCTGTGTTTCAGAAGCATCCTCGAATTGACCTTACACTCTACTTCACTAAAAAGACATGACAAGTCTGTCCTGGTGCTGAACTGTGGCTGAGCTGTTTTAGTTTACAAATGGTGTATTGAGCTAGTAGAAACTTGGGTAAAAGCATAGTATAAATCATCTGTTTCTCAGGGTTCACTGCCCTGCATGTTTTAGATGTTTTCCCGCTCAAACACACTTGTCTTATCATTTTACGATTATCTCATAATCTCACAAATCAAAAAGGAACATGCAGCACTTGGAAGCACTCCACTTCTGAAATGCTGTCGGTACAACCTGAGGTTGAGCTGAGTATGGTGCAAAACCTCGTTGCAGCCTGACCGTGTCCTCATCAAGTCCTGGGTGTCAATTTGAAGGAACAGGAAGGAATTCTGCTGAGGAATTAAGATAGCAGTTACTCTCTGTCTAAACACTCAAGCAACAAGAGTTTTCAAAATGTGTTAAACTGTTAACAATCAGTCTGGAAAAGCTGGTGGTGTGTTTTCCTACTATATTTTCTCTGGCCATTTCTTTTAGGTGTCTGATATGCAGTTTGTTTTGTTGTAAAGGTCATGTCAGACTGCACAACATTTAACAAATATGGCCGTTTTTGTCAGAATTCCAAGCTTGCTGTATTGCTAGAGGGAATCTTGCTGTTGTTGCAGTGTGTTCACACTACATGACTGATTGACAATGGGGATCATTGGCCAAATGAAGAGTCAACAACAGAGACTCCACCAGGGGGACAGTCCAAAGCGAGATGAGCCTGATGGTTAGGTCTGTCAAATCTAAAGGCAGGCTTTTCAGTGATATTGTGGTGATGATCATATTGAATAAATATTAGACTGTCAAAATAGCCAAAAGAAATTCAATGATTAATTGTCATCTTAGAGATCAATTGGGTAATTTAAATACTGATATAAATACTTTATTTGCTAAATTTATCAACAAAAATGTTATTCTTGTCATTCCTTCCAACACTGAATTTATTAGACAATTGGGAAGGCATTTAAACCTGAACCCAATATCAATAATTTTAATTAGAAATCCATGTTTAGTTAACAACTCGTGATGTCAACTGATGCAGCATGTAATAGAACCCACTACAATGTACAACATTGCACCAAAGAAAGCTTAAAGATCCGACTAAAGATGTGTCATGTCAAAGATATAAAATCAATGACCTATATGACAGCAAAAATTGGGAGGTCAGCAGAAACCTTAAGGTGATAATTCACCATAACTGAAAAAATACATTAAAGCATAATTTGACCACTCAAGCCTTCAACTTAGAACACTGTCCCCCCAAATATTGTAGTTTTTTTTTTTAATATCTGATAGAAAAATCTGATCTCTATCTATCGATCGATCGATCTATTGATCGATCAATAGCTAGATAGATAGAGATGTATGTGTAGCTATATATATATATATATATATATATATATATATATATAGAGAGAGAGAGAGAGAGAGAGAGAGAGAGATCATGCATATACAGTTTGAACATATAAGTACGCACAGACACACACACATTAAAGTCACAGCACAAGAATTAAAAAAAAATGCTTTGTGTAGTCAGTCATGTTTTGTTAGTCAATCAAAGCAAAGCTGCATTCAGAGTCCTCTTAATTTGCAAGTCAGAAACTGAACAGGGCACTTGGCTAAATCGATTAGCTTTTTCCACCTTCAGAAACCTGCGACAGTCTGGGATTATTAAATCTGTAATTTACCACCTAAAGCAGCAATCAAGTCATCCATCTTCAAGGAAAGGAACAAATCAGGTAATGCATCCTGTCACAAAAATGACTGGTCATCAGTTTGCCACATGTAATTTATCAGATTTGTTAAGCAGGCACTTTTCATTTGCAGAAAAAAAAATTACAAGTCAGGGAAAAAAACAGCAATTCAATTTCCATTTATAAGAGCCTGGCTGTCTCATGATACAGGTAACACATTTGGCTCACTGTGTATGTATACAGTGTATCACAGGAATACATTGGACAGCTTAATAAGGTACATTATATGATTCCATTTAATCAGAAATATATAAAAGTGAGGTATGAGCACATGAGCTGGACGTAATTAGAACATTTGGGTTTGCTTCTTTTCATCTGGTGAAGTGTGTAGGATTAATGGGGCATATATCCTCCACTGCAGGAAATAAATCACTCTCAAAGCACTGAGGAATATGCTAAACCATAATTAGAGTGATAACAAGGAGAAAATGTTGGTAATGTTTTTTAAAAGTGTTACCTTAATCTGTGGTTTACTCCTACAGAGTAGTTTCAGATTAAACGGTTGCTTTGAAAAGCGCCAATAATTTGTCTTGGTCTTCAAATGGAGATGGTCCAAGAGAAAATTTCAGAAATCTGTTGCACACAGGGGATGTTGGTCCATATATCCTACCAAGTGAAGGCAGACTTGTGGCCCTAAATCAAAGAAATGATAATACAATTGATTTAGGAAGTCCTGTGTACTGATCAAAGGGTTAACTGATGAGGAAACAAATTTATTGAAGAAGTTGCATGTTACAGCTGACAACATAGAACTATTTAGTGCAGCTTGTAAGAAGCAACAGTCTGTGGGACCAACATGTGTTGGCTGGAGATTCACTTAAAAAAGGAAAGCACCACACTAGCAGGTCTTGGCTGACTAGAAAATGTCCTATTAGATCAGTCCTGAAATATTTGTTACAGAATATAAATGTATGTTGGTCTTTAAGATTCATCTACAAAGGTAGATGAATGGTGCTGCAGAATGCTGTAGAAATACAAGTATAATCACATTCCCCATTTTTAAAGAAATGTATGATTAGGGTTTAGAGTTCTTTCTCTGTGCTCATTCAGAGAGATGTCACAGAGGATGAACAGATTAGAAAAACACTGAGAAGAGTCATTTATCAGACAGTAAAGCAACAGCCCAGAAAATTACCCTGACAGGCCTCTGTGCAGTCTGACTTCACTCAGTGGACATTTTAGTCCCATTTTTGCATTTTCATGGTCAATAATCCTGAATGCATGCTGTTTTCCTAACTTAAGTCACACACTTTAACCCTTTAATGCATGAATTATTAAAAAAAAAATCTTCTCATACTAATATTAAATTTGGATATTTACACTGAATACACTGAGTGGACTTGGAATACCTCTGGTGTTTGGATGGTTTATTTGCACATGAAACACTTAAGTGGACACCAGAGGTATTCCAAGTCCACTCAGTGTATTCAGTGTAAATAATAAGAGCAAATAGCTTCTGAAAAACTGTCCTCAGTTGACCATATAGGAAAAATTTGCCATTTGCAAAATACAAGAACTAACATATTCATTAATGCAACTCACTTCTTTTCCTGAACTATGACCAGGACCACGTTATCATCCTATGCCACTTCTTTTCTGAAGTATTTTCAGTACACATGAAAGCTACTACAAAAGTGCAGTGCATTTTCTTGTTTTGCTTTTTGTTGATTGTTTATCATCATTTCAGGCCAATGATGTGTTCTACATCCGTCATAGACACCGATTTAAGAGGTCTCATTGTCATTCAGGCTACATATAACATTTTTAATTCTGTACAACTGTAGAAATAATGCAGTGTGTAGGAGCCCTTAGATGAAAGTTGTTTGTTTTCACTGGTTGCCAGGAGAAAGCATCTGTAAAAATAGTGAATATGACAGTGAGCCTGAGGTTTGTAAAACTACAACTGAACAAACCACAAGACTTCTCAAACAATGTCCCAGGAGACCTAGTACCATATTCAGTGAAAACCAAAGACACCATTTCAGCAGAAACACCCCATACCCGCTGCCAAGGTGGGGGAGGGTTGTTTTGCAGAGTAGCATGGTCAAAATTAGGTTATGCAACATGACAATGGTCTGAAGCATATAAGCAAACTTACATCTGAATGAGAGAGAGAGAGAAAAAGAAATCTAGGTTTTGAGAAGCCAAGTCAATGTCCAGACCTCAACCCACTTGGAATACTGTGGCAGGACTTTAAGAGAATTCAGAATAAGCAAATGCCCAAAAAACAAAAACATAGCAAAAAAAAAAAAAAGTCCACGATAATGTCATGATGTCATCATGACACTGCTAAAGATATACAGGACTTCTAGTTATTGCCTCTAAAGGTAGATCTACAAGCAATTGAATCACGTTGGCCATGTGATTTTTTTTTTTTTTTTCAGTTTGGATTCAATTTTGCTTAATGAATAATGCCACTATGAAAAAAAGTTACTGTTATTGCCCATCTAAGGCTCTGTTTTTTGATACTAAAGTCACACTATGAATATGTAATATTTCTTTTTATTTTGCATGGGACAGTGTTTATGCAACATGATGCTGACATATAACCATATTTTTACTTAAGTCAAACCATCTAAACCCAAACCATACAGCTCATATTGAAATTGATCTTTTTTCCTTGAGCAGCCTGGTCAGATGCTAACTGCTATGAATATGTGCTGATAATGCTGATAATGCATAGATTACAGAAAGGTAAGACATATATTGATTTAGATTTATATATCTTGGTTAGAGTGAATTCGATTGTTTCAGATTTAATTAGAAACTGCTGACTTCATTTCAGCAGACTAAAATGACATTTCTATATCTTTACCAACTTTTGTAACAGTTTGAGATCTGGCTCATACTGACATTCTCATATGTTTTTTTTTCTTCAGTTTATCCAATTCTGACGCTTGAATTTGCCTAAATAATCTCAGCATTAACTATATTACATCATTCTCTGAGAATGAGATGAGGTTTCTCTTCTCATTTTTTTATTTTTTTGTATGGATTGTCATAGTGTGTTAGAGAAGGATTGCATTTCGCTAGCATAATAAACCTTGCTTATTAAAGTGTTTCAAACAATAGTGCAAAACCCTTTCATTGTCTGCTTTTATTTTTTAACAAATACTCAAAAACAGAGCCCCCAAAACACATTATACGCCTGCCATGAAGCAAATTTAAACTTCATACTGTATCTACCCTCTCTCCATATGCACATGAAGGGAGTCTGCCTGTGAAACCAGTACAGACCACACACAGTTCACTACCAGACAGTTTCTGTGATGAGCAGGCAGAAAGGTGAAGCTCTTTAGACATAAATATGTCCAGCCTTAAGATATACAACTGGCAATTCCATCTCCAGTTGAAGCCTTGTCGATTGCTTTTTGCCCCTTCCCTGCAGCTCAACTAGACTCGCAACCCCAAACACGGGCCTGCATGCAGCTGCACCACAGGCTCATAAAGCATACAGTGAGGAGGTCAGAAAAAGGATATCTAAGAACATGAAAATGACCTCTCACTTTAATGAGGATTATGCAAACACATCCATCAGTTGTTTATAGAAAAGCGCTGTGCACAATAAGCGATGCATACAGATGGGCACACCAGACTCATGGCACACTATTGCTTCTTATAGCTATTCATTACAAGGTTTTTCAATTACCCCTCCTCCCCCTTTTGACAAAAGCAATAGAACATTTGTTCTGATAAATCAAATCCATTATGTTTAAGTAAGTGTGTTTTTTGTCACAGTGCAGAAGATATTAAAACATATTCTCCATTTCACTTGGTAGCAAACTGAGATTGTAAATCATCTTTCATGGTAGAGTAGTCCACATGAGAGGCATAATGGATGGGAGGCTGATGCTACGAATCATGCTGTGTCAGACTAAATAGACGGGATGTTGCACTCTTTGAAATCCCATCTGTGGATATATCTTTTATTTTCCATGTGATTTTCTGTGTGTTTGCATTGAAAGTGTATTTGATTCAAACACATGTTTAATTTATTTTAACCCAAACTCAGATCATAAGTGTTTTTCACAGCACAACAGAGCAATTTCTATTATAATTTAGCTGAGTTTGTTTATAAACATTAATTTATTTTATTTTTTTCAGTGGATTACATTTCATGCAATATAATTCAACTGTTGTAGGTGTCTCTAACTGATTTTATATATATTTTCTAGGTTTTTTTTTCAGAGGCTGGGTGATTAATCTGTAGAAAAGCAATGTAATTCTCAATCATTGTGCAAATTAATACAAACAGTGATAAACCCATGGAATAACTGAATTAAGTTGCTCAATCATGAACCAAAGACTTTATAAGAAAAAACTGGACAAACGTCCTGTGACGTCACCTATAATTTTTCGGAAGAGTGCTTTTGAAGTCTGTTTTTTTCCTTGTACTGTGTAGCGCCGTGTTGCCTTGTTTTGGCACAAGCAGCCCTGGAAGCCAGCTGAAACAAGCCTAGTTTATTTTGCTCACCAAAAGTTGGCTAATAGTTAACTCATCAAGTTAGCCTTGTTGGAGGTGGGAGTTGAAGATTTTGCTGACAGGTTGCTCTGTGTAACTTATATGTTTGGGTTTTATGAGTCTGTTAGCCATCCATCTGATCCAACTCACCACTAGAGGCCAAACAGTTGACAGCTCAGCTCCAGCCTTGAACCAAGTGTCCAAAATATACAGCCACAATTCTGATGACACAACTATGAAGCTGAACTTCATCCTGCAGCTTGGAGTGTCCTGGTGTCATGAGCAATTATGGCCACCAATATGTTCAAACATCGTGAACTCAGGTTCACCAAACCTGAGCCGAACACCACTCATTACCCATTATAGTGTTGGAGTGTCCCAGTGGTACAACAAATTCCCTGTTTGGAGCACTTTTCAGTACCCCTGCCAAGGACTCTAAGAAGGCCGAGAATCTCTGAAATGCTATTTGGCAAGCAAGAGCAATAGTAGTTAGAGCCCATTCTGCAACTCGGTGGTGGAGGGAAACTACCCCCTGATCTACTGGGGAGAACCCCAACTTACTGGCTCCCAGATGGCAGACAGGAAGGATTCCAGCTCAATTCATCTCACCACCAACAACTCCAGAATGGAGCAAGGTCCAGCACTTCTCAAGGAAGCCCCTTTTAATTGGTGCATACCCCATGTTTAACATTTAAATCTACTGTGCCTTTTACATTAACTGACACAGGCTGGCATGGCGAGCCGGGCCCTCCAATAACTCACCTTAGAGGGTACACTTAATCACAGGTCAGGCCTGAAGAGTCTTGGAAAGAAATTATTTGTGTTCAACAAACAGAACAGCAGGAGTGGCAGAGGAAGACTGCTGGTCTTATTTGTGCAACATGACTTGAGGGACGTTGCTATGCAAATCCTTTTGTTACTCAGTATGGATTCACTACCTTCTCTATCCCCTGCATCCAGTCAACTTATCTGATGTTGATGAAGCCACAGAGGCCATCCAAATAGACAGTGGTCCTTCATGTTACTTGGTACCACTCGATAACGCCTCCCAAGTCATCTTCCCTCCTCAGCTGGGCTTCCGTGTGCTGGGGAGGCAATAACAGGCCTTGCATTTACATTGCCCAATGCATGTTAAACATACAATCTTTATACAGGGATAGTAACAGGGTCTAATCTAAAAACATATGGAGATTGTTTACAGAATCCATGCTATGCACTGAGTTAATCCCAACTATATCTAGTTGGTACCGCTCAACCCTACACACCTTAGAGACCTTACACACAAGCTCAGTTTTCTTATCCACCAGACAGATGACATTTCATTTCACAGTTTCCATGACTTAGGGTCAAGGAACACCCTTGACAGCATAGCTCCTGGGATCATATGAGCCCACAACCCCTGTAGCATGATGAGATGGCAATTCAAGAAGGAGGGTCAGAAATATATTGTCTTTAATGAAAGGCAGAAAAAAATATACAAAATTTATTAATACAAATTTATTAATGTATTAATACAAAATAAAAAACAAAATTCAATAAACGTTAATTCTTCATAACACTAAAAGGCAAAGTTACAAATGTGGCTGAAGAGTTAGTTTGATGCTGAAGTTTTCTTGTGGTGATACAGATAAAACACCTATGAATAAAAAACCTTCAAATGCTTCTGTCAAGACTGGTTAACACAGCATAACTAATCTCTCATCTTATACACATCTTACATACAATGGCCTCATGGCAAAGCGTTTGTCACAACTCATATTGAAGTGAAGGAACTTGCATATATTCCTCTCACTAGGAGGCATGATAAGGTAAGAAGCAGTTTCATGGAGGCAGCACTTACTATAAAGCTTGATGAGGCCACCTAAGCTCCTGATTTTGGGCCTTTGTGTATAAGTGACCACTTAAGTGCTGCGCTGCCCCCCTGAGTTTGTTTGTTGGGATAAGCATTTCCTCTGACATTTTGCCTGCTTGCACTGTGTGTTAGTGTGTCCTTGAGAATGCATTGGTTTGTGCATGGATGCTCAATGGTGCATTTAAGCTTGTTTTGCTGTGTGTGCATGTGTAAAGAGGAGTAAATCTGAGTTGTTTTTTGTTTTGTTTTGTTTTGTTTTAAACCCCTTCATGTTATGATTTTGAATAGCAGGCTTGAATACTTTAAAACAAGAATTAACCTCAATACCTTAAATTGAAGGTTAAAAAAATGCCAAACAGAATCACAAGCAAAATATAATGTATTAATATCACAACTTTAATCATTTCATTTCATACGGTGCACTCTTTTAGTATTTCCATTTTAATTTAATCATGGATTAAAAACAACATCACTTTGTTTTGTGTGTTCCAAATATCTTGTTTGGGTTTTGGTCCTTACAGCCTCAGTTTATGAATTGATTACTACAGCAGAGGATAGAAATCACAATTCTTGTATTTCAAACATTCAACCTTTCAACACAGATATGGTCGAAAAATATGGTTGAAATGTAGGTGTGCTAGGAATAGATTAATTATAATTCCACTGTCAAATTGAGGTTTTAAGAGCTGCAGCAAATATAAAATTTCCCAAAATAAGCAGTAATAACACACAATTTCTGCTCTAATAGCGTTATATATGTTGCTATGAGACATTTATGAATTAGATGGATGAAGTGTCACATTGCAAGAGTGTCATTATGTAAGACTGCCTGTGTTAACCTTTATGAAGTTAAGTGGTGTTTTTAGACTAAACCCTGTTATTTTCCCTGGATGAAGAAGGCATGTTTAATGCACACCTGGTAATGTAAATGCTAGGTGTGTTATTGCCTCCCCAGTGTATGTAGCTGAGTTGAGGGGACAGAAGATGACTCGGGAGGTGTTATTGAGTGGTACTATGTAACATGACACCAGCTGTTTGTTTGGTTGACCTCACTGGCTTCACCAACATCTGAAGAGATGGGTGATGCAGGAGATGGAGTGGGTGGAGGATGCATGCTGAATAACAAAAGATTTGCATAGCAACTTCCCAACAATGGGATTTATGTGGTGACGTCCTTCAAATCGCGTTGCACAAATATGACCAGCGATCTCTCTCTATCACTCCTGCTGTTGTGTTTGTTGAACGCAAATAACTTTTTTCTGAGGCTCTTCAGTTTGTTAGTGTCTGTCATTTTAGTAGCCAACTGCATATTATGGTTCTGTAATATGCTGATTTTTGACATCCACAGCTCTGGGGATGGCCTGTTATTAAGTGTACTCTCAGAACGGAGTTATTGGGGGTGCCAGCTTGTGTCAGTTAAAGTAAAAAGGACAGGTGACAGGATAGATTCAGTTGTTGAATGGAGAGTATCTGCGAATGTAAAAAAGGGCTAATGATGAAGTAAAATAGTCACAGTCATCTTAGTTGCTTGTTAAAGTAAAACAATACATCAGTAAAAAATGTTTTCTCTCAAGCAGTTACAGTAGACATGTCAAACACAGTGCCCCTCTGGCCTAATTTGGTCTGCCACCTGAATTTATTGGTCCTGCGACAACATACAAAGATATAGTATCACTTTAAATAGAATTTTATATTTCCTTACCAAATTATTAAGAAAAAGAGAAAACCTATGAAGATAGAAGGCAATTCAATGATAGAAGAGAAGAAAAAAACACATTCCTATCCATTGGAGACAAGCCAGTACTTTTTAGTAGACCAAGTATTTGTAATACATCTACAATATTAATGAATTTATTCCTAATATTAATATTTAAATGCAGAGTCAACCATCCACTTGAGTCAGCAACATCATTTTTAAGCCTGAGAGGGCAATCCACGCTTTTGAGAACCATGGTGTCAGAACTGGAGGTGCTAATTCATATCCCATTTGCTTCACACTTGAGGGAGGTTTCCATTAGCAGAGGTCTTGGCTAAGTTTATGGGGCCTCTGCTGTTAGTGTTTCTGCATTATCAGGAACAGACGCCACAATGAGACTTTTTGGGCCAAGACTAGTCCCTGCCCTGCCTAGATAGAACTCAAAGATTGCTCAGAGGTGCATAACATTAAGTCAGTACCAACTGGTTATGATGCTTGGCAGAAGATGATATCAAGTCCCCTTTTTTGAAGCTTCTTGTCATTACCACCATTTCCATGTTGGCAAAGTCAGCCAACAGAAACACAGAAACGGTCTCAACTGTTTTTGTGCTTGTCTTTCTAGTTTTCTTTACTTGATCTTTTTCAGTGATACAAGAGATCTTCTCCTCTCATCTTCTCCTTTCAATTTAGTTGACAAACAGCAAAAAAGATGCATTATCCCCACCAAGTGGCACAGAGCGGCAGTTTGCTTGGCTGATTGAGGCCATAGACTGTAAAAACAACGGATGAAGCATTGGGTCACATGAGTCATTGGTTTCTGACAAGCCATTCTGGAGCCTCTTTTTCTTCCGGCTCAGTGCAGCCATGTTCCTCGGGACGCCGACGGGAACATGCCCACTGTATGCAAATCAAAGTTAGCTGTAGCTTGCAGCTACTTCTGCCAAGCCCCACCAAAATACCTGGAGAGCTTCCGGCAGACGTTTATAGCCCAATATTCCATTTCATGTGTTGACTTAATGGCAAGATAAAAAAATATATATTGTCATGTTTAGCTGATGCTGGGTTTGAACAAATTGCTGATTGCTTTATTAATTCTGGTAGTATGATGATTACAAAAAAGGAAGTGATAATGGCTCGCCATTGGCTAAACTTTAAATGATTGATATTAGAAATAAATTTAATGCTTTACATAAACTCTCCTGATGTGGTAGAAACATCTATCACATATTTGCCATGGGTGTGAAATCAAACAATTGAGACAGAAACGTTTTTTTTTTTTAAACCAGAGTGTAAATATGTTTATTTTTGCTCTAAAGTTGGCCATTTTGACATGGGAGTCAATAAAGATTCACTCACTTTTGCAGCCAGCCTCTAGAGGCCAGTCGAGGAATTGCAACAAATCTTAGTTCTGCATGAGACTCAACCCAGAAATTAAATGGCTGGCGCTTGGTTGATCCTATAGTGGTCAACAGTGCAATGGAGACATAATGACTGAAAAAACCAAAGAGGAGGTTGATTGTGTTACAGTTTTAACTGCAAAAAAGCCAGCCAAATTGGAGCCTTTACACCATATGACTGCCCCTATTCATTCTTTCCATAAATGATATGAACAAAATTTGTAACAAAGGGTCATCCTCATGAAGTCCAAAACCAACTGAGAATGAGTCTGACTCCCTGCCAGCAACATGAACCAAGCTCTCTCTCCAACTGTATACATGAAACAGATGCCCAAGAACTAAGGGCCTTTTTGTTTTTCTTCTCTGAAGGCCTTGGATGCTTTTTACATGTTGACATGACAAAATTACACACCATCCATTCATAAGTCCATCCATCCTTCCATACCTCTTCATCATATTCAGGGTCTAGGAAGGGGCCTGGAGCTTATTCCCACCTGTCATTGAGTGAGAAGTGAGTAATCACATCAGGTACAGGAAAACCCATGAGGTCAACCTCTAATATGTACACAAAACAGAATAACACAATGGGTATCATTAATGTACTTTGGGTGAAACATATGTGTGTGTTAACTGTAAGCAGGGCAAACTTTGCATGTTTTGGCATTCATGAACATGTCAGTTGTTCCACACTTTTTGTAGGTAAGGACAAAATCTTCTGCTTTGTGTAAATGTGCACATCAATATTTTCATTCCCAGACTTACCAACATTAAAGCCTTATATGGTGTGTTATTTTCAGAACACACAGATACCTTAAAAATGAGAGTTAAACATGAAAATAAATTATAAATATAACATTGATTTTAATTGATAGGTACTTCACATATTTAAACTTTAGACTGTTACTTAAGTTTAAATCTACTTGATGTGCTGACAGACACCAATACAGTGACTTGAGTTCATCAACAGTGTCATGAAGGTGAGGTGGGAGGGCTTGGATGCAAGCTCACCATTCTATAAACCTAAGAATTTGTTCAAAATGGAATAATCTTGCCGTCTCCTGAACAACATGACCATCAAAAGAGGGCTTCCAGGGCAAGAAGTCCTCATTGAACATAAACACCTCCAAAACCAGTTCACCCAACCTTGATGATTGAACAGCTTTTTGAATGGGCCTACGGCTGAGCAATATGGACAAAAATTAAGATCTCTGAATATTTTAGCTGTGTTACGACATACCTTTTATATCCCAGTATTGTCCTGAACACCATTCTCTGTTCAATTCAAAGTCTAAAGGGATTAATGGCAAAAGAATGTTCATCAACACCAATTTAGAACTGAAAATCTTTTGAATGGAAATTTGTTTTTCTTGTTTTAAAACAATGAGCAAAGTAAATTATGCCACTATTATGTAAATAAAAAAAACTACACAAATTCTCTTTAAAATAGCATGACTGCTCTCTTAACAGTCATCCACAGCTGTGCCATTATAATGCAATGACAAAAAATATGGTGATAAATTAAGAAGCAAAACTACTCAGCAGCCAATATAATGTAAATAAAAAAACTGTAAAAAATTAATGACCCCTCTTAAGAGTTGAATACAAAAACATATGAATGTCTCTAAAACCCTTCTTACAACACAAATAATACTAAAAGGAGGTCAGTTGCTCAGATATTACTAACGAGGTATATAATTGCAATATATAGATAATACAATAATTAAATAAATTAATGTGATGTAGCCTAAATTTTATTCCAAACCATCTTTTCTTAAAACAGGATCACAATCAGCTTTATTCACTAGGTTTGTGCAAGCAAACAAAGAATATGATTCGGCAGAATTTGTCGACAGAATTTGAGGTTATAATTGCTTGGGAGTCATGCTCTGGGTCTCTGATAAGTGTCTAAAGACTTATCAGAGACCCAGATTGTAATAGACGCAATATAAACAAAATAGATATTGAAAGGTTCAATAAAAGAAAAAGAAATTGAAAGGTTCAATAAAAGAAAAAAAAACCTACTAAATAAATAAATAAATATAGAGGGGCACAGCAATCAAAAAAATATGTTCACTATATTCAACACAGAACCAATATTTATAGTCATGGATATATTGCACAAATATCCAACACTCTGTGACTGAAAGCTCAGCAGAGTGACGACCTGAGGAAACTCCATCAGTATGATTCCAAATAGGGAAATATCTACAGTAATTCATAATATTTCATTTCTTTCTTTTTTCATAAAATGTCATATTGAACCATTTTCACTCCACCTTTTAATGCTTGGTTTGACAGAAGACACAGCATTAACAGTATGTATTAATCACCTCTTTCCAGGCCACTACCTTGGTGTTTCCAGTCGTCCTCATTGAAGAGAAAATATTTGTTTGCTCTGCTTCAGTTAAAAATGACCTATATTACTATGTTTGACATATTGCTCTTTTTCTCTCTTTTTTTACTTGTGTCATGTCCACAAGTAGAAATGCAGGTTAAAAATCTACCTTTCCACCTTTATATGGTGGTTCCTGGCTGGGGACTTAGGCCAATGAACATAAACATATTCTTATAATCAAATCTGCATTATGTGCAGTGTTTGTTAATGTAGAAAGGAATTTTAGAAATTATGTGATTTCTGTCAAAATCTGCTCACAGATTTATGAAGATTTCATGAATGTGACTCAATATTGACAGCAAAATGACTCAACAGGCAAGTCAGTATTTAGTGTGGCCTCCATTAGAACCAAGAATAGATTAAACACCATCTAAGCAGACTGTCTCATAAACATACCTGAAATAATATTGAACAGAGTTCCATTCTTTGTAGGATTCATCAAGCAGGGTTCCTGTATTTTCTGATTCAATCTCAAAGTGGCTATAAAGGAACTTCAGTCATTTTTTAGCTCAGAGGGTCAGTAAGGAGGTGCTTTTACAAAAACTGTCCAGGATCTAGTCCTTTCTGGTCCCCTGCTCTGTCTCCTTTCTCCTACTCGTTCTTGAGTCTCCAGTCAGCTCTATCTTCATGTCTCATTTAGCTCTGTGAGCTACTTTTACTGTTGTTAATGTGTGACACTGTGATTTGCCAATATTCTGCAAGAACTTGACACTTACAAAAAAAAACAAAACAAACAAACCTCAAACATTTCTTTAGAATTATTACATTGAAGCCAACAATAAAATAATTCTTTTGTGCTGTTTCAAAGAGACTGGAAGTCAAAAAAACTTATGTCTGTGACCTTCACAGACATAAGTATATATATATATATATATATATATATATATATATATATATATATATATATATATATATATATATATATA
>JAOWBL010069609.1:3916-19483 GCA_028564865.1 Zenarchopterus dispar
CAGACAGGTGTCCAGATACAGACAGGTGTCCAGGTGTCCAAGTCCAGACAGGTGTCCAGGTCCAGACAGGTGTCCAGATACAGACAGGTGTCCAGACACAGACAGGTGTCCAGACACAGACAGGTGTCCAGATACAGACAGGTGTCCAGGTCCAGACAGGTGTCCAGATACAGATACATTTTCTGGACATCATTCCTGGGAAGATTGACAGCTGTTTTGAATGTTTTCCACTTGTGAATAATCTTCTTCACTGTAGAACATTGAACTTGTTTGTAAATGTTTTTTTTAATCACTTTCCAGATGGATGCTTCTCTAAGACCATTGCTGATGTCTTTCCTTTTTGGTTTTGTGTTAACACACACCTGAATACTCAGGACCTGAAAACTGCCACATAAGCTTTTCTAGAAGTCTGGATACCTGCAGGTGATCAGTTCATCAGTGGTGATGACAACCAGATATCCAGAGTAAATGAGAGACTTTTAACACCTGATAGATTCTTGTTTTGGGTTTTTGTTTTTTTTTTTTTTTTGTAGCATCGATCTTTATAGCGGGAAAGGATTATTTTTTTTTAAAAAGCAGCGTGGCTTCACATAAAATGTAAAACTGCAGCCAGACAATCAGAGAGAAAATGTGAGCGATGAAGAGCATCAGTGAGGCAGTGCAGCCAGGAGAGCGAAGCTGAAAAATAGCACATAATGAAGCTTTGTGCTGCTCAGAGTGTGAAGGGCAGTAATTTACCGATCAAGGACAGAGATGGATTTGTCACTAAAGTGAAAACGAAATCCCAGAGTCAGAACCTCCAGCCCACTCTCGACAACAGCAATCACCATACCGATGCACAGAAGATCAGTGGAAATGAGCCAGCTTCACCTTGATGTGTGCACCCACAACAACCACTAATTCCACAAACATGCCTGAGTATAAGCAGTTCCTCACAGCCTCTTCACACCAACAGCACATGAAATACCTCAGGATTATTCTTAATCTCTCAGAAAAGTATTAAAAAATAGGACAATAACAAGACAAGGTCATGAGCGCTTACAAAAGTATTCCTACATTTTGCAGTGGCTTCAACAGTGATCAGGTCAACTTTATTTTCTTTTATGATAGTTTATATCTGACCGGAGACAAATCTGCTCATACAAAATAGGGGTGCAGTGATTATCGACGAAATTGTTAATAAAAACGTCACCAACCAACTTCACTGTTGACTACTGTCAGCAAATAAAAACTTCAACAGAGTGAGGCATCTCCTTCCTTCCTATCTTTGCTAGGAGACACGTGCACGAACGCAGCACCAGGTAAACAATATGGCGGCAGCTGATGCAACAACACGGCAACTGAAGGCATCGAACGTTCATTAAAAGATCTATTTTTAAATGAAGTATCCGTCTTTCTTTTTTTTTTTTTAAACAGCACATCACTAAAACAACTTCATGCAAAATTTAAAAGCTGAGAACTAAATAAGAGTCATTCAATAATTATGAGACTCATAATCCGATTAGTCGACTAATCGTTTCAATACTCGATGACTGATTGATTATCAGAACGGTCGTTGGTTGCAGCTTTATTACTCTTGTCCTTCCAGGACCTGCCCGTCAGGACAAAACTGAGTTATTAAATCCAAGAAATCTGTAAATAATTCCTCATCAGGGCTCAGTGACGTTTTGAACTTTCCAACAGCAAAGGAAACTTTTGCAACTGTTTTAATCTGAAGGTAGCAAGAACATCTGGATCAAAGGGAACGTGATGTAACGAACACGTAAACCGAGCGCTCAGTGAAATTTATGACATACAACAATCATCTAGGTTTACTGGATGGACCTCCACCTCAGAAAGTTAGGAGAGCTTTAGGTCTGAGAGCACCAGCCGTGACCTCAGCGAGGACTCTTCCAAGCTGGTCGCTGCTACCCAACAGGGCTTGAACAGCTTCAAGGTTCAGGATCAAACAGGACTTTCAAGCAGATTTTTTTCCTGAACTCGATATCCGTTGAAGCTGAAGAACAAGTGAGATTCCTGGTGGTCCTGAAAGGAAGTGAGAATGATCACAGCAGACTTTACATGAAACATGACCACAGTCCTCCTGAAGGTGGCTCAGAGCAGACAAGAACTTCTTAGTATTGATCTTTCCTTCTGTTTTTGCCTCTGTCAAGCAGAAACGTCCTAACACTGTGTTTTTTCTCTTAAGGACCTCTTTCTCGGAGGTCCACTGTCAGTCTACAGATTCTGTTGATAGAAAATCAATCAAATCTCATCCAAGTCTGTGCTTTCTGAGCTCGTCTCTTGACATATCGATTGGCGGGGGAAGGGCGGGAGGCAGACATCACCATCTACTTCACATGAAGTACTGTACCAGTCTGTTTTCAGAGTTTATCTTCTGATCAGTAATCTGAAAGATCCATAGCAGATCCATTTTCTTTCAGCTAAACAAACAGGAGGTCCCAACTGGTGACTGGAGGTGGCCGATGCGACGCCACAGTCCTCCAGAGACAAGATCACAACATCCAGAGTTCATTCACTTGGAAAAGCTTCAGGTGTGACAGCAGTTACCACACCTTTACCTTTGACCCTTCTGCTCTACTCTTCTTTGGCAGCGAAATATTTTCTGAAGTTTTGTCTGTTAAAGGTCTTAGTAGAAAAACGCACAAACAAGCAGCAGCTGGAGGTCTGTGAGGTAAAGGAACATCTCCAGGGAAGAAACTCTGAGTGGGGTGATGTCCATGAACGTCAGTCACTGACTGGAAAGGATTTTCATCCAAGTCTTAAAAACTATGACTATATTTACAGTGGTGTTGCTTTGTTACCTTTAGTTCACCCCTCATCTCCTACAGAGTGACAGCTCATCTAACCAATAACACGAGAGCGCCTGCAGGAACACGGGTGACAAACTGCAGGAAAATCAATATGAAGTGTCTTTGTGAAGATGTTAGGAGACTGCACACAGAACAGCTTCAGTTCCTGGTGCTACTGATAAAACACTCTCCCGCCTGGTGTTGTAGTGATGGTGGAGAAGGAAACCCCTCCCATCACGACAGAAGGGTTTTATCATGGGGTAAATGACTACCCTACATATGTATGGCGTGACCCTTCCCTCGCCACTACGACAGTAAAAGTCCCCTCGCAGCTCAAGAGCCCCCACTGCTCACCTTCAGGGTCAAGGGTTAAGCTTC
Organism: Zenarchopterus dispar; assembly: GCA_028564865.1. Taxonomy (NCBI): domain Eukaryota; kingdom Metazoa; phylum Chordata; class Actinopteri; order Beloniformes; family Zenarchopteridae; genus Zenarchopterus; species Zenarchopterus dispar. Next base: position 7,087 of record JAOWBL010069609.1, read on the forward strand.
TCTCGTGATTCATAATCTGTCTAACTTCTTCCTTCTGGGTGTTCCCTTCAGGGGTTGCCACAGTAACTTCATCTAACTCTATCTTCTCCATCATCTTCTCTCTCACCACCCACCCTCATGTCCTCCTTCACTACATCCATACATCTCCTCTCTGGTCTTCCTCTGGACCTCCTGCCTGGTAGTTCCCACCTTAACATCCTTCTCTCAATAAATCTACTGTCTGTCCTCTGGACATGTCCAAACCATCTCAGTCTGGTCTCTCTGACTTCGTCTCCAGAACATCTAACATGTCTCTTCCCTCCGATGTTCTTGTTCCTGATCTTATCCATCCTGGTTCCTCCCAAAGAGAAACTCAACATATCCATTCCTGCTACCTCTAGTTCTGTCTCCTGTCTCCTCCTCATGTCCACTGTCTCCAGACCATCAACATCTCTGGTCTCACCACTGTCTTCTACACCTTCCTTTCATTCTTATCACACATCCCTCCTGACACTTTTCTCCACCCGTTCCAGCCTGCTTGCACATGTTTCTCCACCTCTTTTCTGCCCTCTCAGTTTCTCTGGACTGTTGACCCCAAGTACTTAAAATCTTCCACTTTCTTTACCTCCTCTCTCTGTAACCTCACGGTTCCTCTTGGGTTCCTCTCAGTCATACACAAGTCCTCTGTCTTGCCGCAGCTAACCTTTATTATCAGACCTTCATCCCTCCATCTCTTTTTCGTTTGATTTTCGTTCACCTGTTTCCTGCTCTCAACACAGACCACACCGTCATCTGCAAACATCATGGTCCATGGAGATGGCTGTCTGACCTTATCTACCCATCACCATAGCAACAACAAGGGGCTCAGAGCCAATCCTTGATGCAGTCCCACCTCCATCTTGAACTTCTGTCACACCTACCTTAGTCTCTTCCTTCCCCTATTTCACTCTGCCAGTCCACACCCTGTAGGTCAACAGCGCCTTGCTAACCAAGGCGTTGGCCGATCTAGTGTGGGGTTCATGGGACTTGTGCGTCAGTCTTATGTTAGCTGCTCTTCCTGAGATGACCTTTTGCGTTTATCTGGGCTTCAGACCGACTCAGAAAGACACCGACTTGTGAGCCCGAGGCTGTATTATAATCAGCCTGTAGCTACAGCCTGTTATTTACGCTTGACTGGTTCAACTATGCGGTTTCCAACATCTTTTATTATAATTTTAATGGGCAACTAATCTACTGTGAATCACAGCTGAGTTTACGGCAGTGAACTCGTTCACCAAAACGCAGCTCTTTACAGAATACAGTTCATGTTTAATAGAAACACTTCAAACACGTATCTCTTGAGCATCAAATTAGGTCATTTAAGCGAACTCGTACACCTCTTCCACCAACTCTTTCTGCTGACCCTTTTTCACTGAAAGCACCACATTTGCATAGAGAATCATTTGTTCCTCTTGCTTGAAGTACAACTCAGTGCATTCATGTCTTTACACCTGAGAATTGGATCTGGGAGACCAGATGCTTTCACAGCTTTTTACTGTTTCTTTTCTATGATTAATTATCAGCGCTGACCTATGATTACTGCCATTTTACAAGAACTAGAAAACATAGTCTCAAAAATGTTTATGAAACATTTGCACTGTTCCTGGTTTGGGAGACAAAAACAGCCGGTTAGTCATGTGACCCTGAACAACAATAACTCAAACTAATTGTTAAGGCATTTTGAGCAACGGGCTGCTTTTGGGTTGTGGAAACCGCTCCTCAATGACCACGTAGGCCTCTCTCCAGAACCGAGTCATCCTCCATTAATCTTCATGTTAACATTCACAAATTGGCAGGTGAAATAAACACATTTACACCCTATTTGAAAAAGATAGTTTGGTCTCCTCACGAGTGTAGGAACAGTCCTAGCATGAAGCTTCAGCAGCTAGTAGCAGCTACTTCACCCAGGGCAGAAGGCTGCTTCTCTGGCTAACTGCTGGATGACCTCTATCTCACGCCAGAGCTGAGCTGGACATGTCAAAGTGGGCTTCAAGGTTTGCTCATTCTGCCCATCCAGCAGATTTAGCTTCAGTCTGATTCTACAGAAAACCTGTAGGTGACCTTACTAGAGGTTTGTCCACTTCTTTTTAGACAATCTCTGTATCTGACCAACATCAACTGCTGACGTCTTCACTGATCTTCTCAGATCAGGGTTTAATTGTTGATGGAGTTGTCTGTTTTATTTATTTCCACGCCTCATTTAGAATATTCTGTTTATTTTAGCAGCATTTGTCTGGCACAAAAACACAGTTTTTGCAGAATATGCAGCTACTCTGCCATTAAACTGATAATACCAACAGTTTGTCCCTTTCAAACATTTTGCATTTTTAAAGCTTATTCTGGGCCAGAAAGTCTCTCTGACTGTGATTACTCAGAATCTGGATGGCACTGCAGAAGGTTTAACCAGAAATAAACTTTGATGAGGGCCAAATTCCTGCTCTTCAACTGTATTTGGCAACGCTGCACTCAGGGCTCACTGTTGACTTAATGAATTTCAAATTATCACCAGCAACAACAGCCAAAGATTAGCTGTTTTGCAGCCCAGAGTGAGACGTGGTTTGAAAAGAGCCTGCTGAGGAGAACCATTTCCATCCCTCTCTTCTAGGAAAGAGGACACTTGGGAAAAAAATGTAAATGACTAATTCTTGGAGCATGATTCCTTTCAATGCCAACAATTTCCCTAAAATTAAATCATACAAGTTCAAATGTTGCCCTTTTTCAACCCAACGTCTAAGTTGTTGCAGTAACGAACAATATGTAAGACTTTTTCACTATGCAAATATTTAACAAAAACTGAAGTAAAAATACACGACAAGGACAACAAGTACCTCATCATCAGCTACTTCTGTTATCAACAGAAATTCTGCATAAGTGCTTTTCAGGTTATTTACGACGTGAAAAATGCAGAGCCAGTGCTTCCACGTTGTTCCCATTTCCATGACGACTGATTAAAACACTACAGTATAATTCATCCTTAAAATAAAAAGTGTCAAGTTGGCACGCAGTAACACAACGCCACAAAGAGGCTGGAGTGGGATTAATTCTGCTATCTTGTCTCATGCCCAAGTATATTAGCATAAAAGGTATGAATAACCCTCAATAATCAGCATTTTATTTGCAAATATTTCATAAATCCTCTTTCAACTTATTCTGCATTTTAGCGGCGACAAGTGCTACCAGAGATGCAGCGAGAAGTCGCATCGGTCTGCTGAGACGCCACGTCACTCCCGAGCTGCGAGTGTACGGCGGTAGGCCTGACCGACCCGTTGGCGCCTGGCCTTTGGGTGGCGGGTGGAGTGATGGCTGATCCCAGCTCAGCTCCTTGTTTCAGCTCTGGCAGCACTTTTTTTTTTAAATTGAGAATGTCTGGACAGATTTACCCAGAAGGTTAAATCTGGTTTGCATAAATGAAGCCAGTCAACTAAAACATCAAACTTACCACAACTGAACCCCAGACTGTAAAAGCAACGATCACACCATCAGTCACGTCACCCACAGGTTCCTGAAGAGCGGCTCTGAAGCCTCTTTTTCTTTAAACGCCGCCAGCCACGTTGCCCAGGAGCCTGATGGGAACACACCCACTGTCTGTCAATCACAGTTAGCTGTGTTTACCAGCTCCTTCAGCTGATCCCCACTGAAATATCTGCAGAGCTGCCATCAGACGTTCGCAGCCAAATATCCAGTCAATCATTTTAGAAATGAATTTAATGCTTTATATAAACGCTTTTTTTTTTTTTTTGTACATTGTCAGGCGAGTTTATATCCATCCATGGACGGATATAAACTCGCCTGACAATGTACAAAAAAATTAGAGTTTTCATGAATATTAAATCAGACGATTGAGACCAAAATGGTTCTTTGGTCCAGGCTGTGAATATGTTTATTTCTGCTCTAAAGTCGGACATTTTAACACGGAGGTTAATGGAGACTAACTCTCTTTCGCAGCCAGCCTCTAGTGGTCAGTCGAGGAACTGCAGTGGATGTTGGCTCTGTGGGATTTAACCCAGAAGTTAGATGGTTGGTGCTCGGACTGAACTAAGGTGGCGTGACTCAGCCGACTTCAACATGGCGAGCAGTACCAGAAAAACCAGATTCACCGCCATTGCTTCGTTGTGTATTCACTTGCTCTGACATGGTGCACTATTCACAACCAGCTACCAGCGTGTCAGCGTGTAGTACATACTGCATACTACCCTGTGTGTAGTATGCTGGGGTTTTTATGCGTTTTTAATGAAGTCTAATGTCTGGATTTCTGACAGGAAGCCTAGTTTTCAGTAGTGGTTTTCAACATAAGAGGCTGAAATCAGGAGATGTTTTCAGTGGAAAACTGCTGCCCCAGTGGATGATGGGAAACAGACTTCTTCCTTTGTGTCTTCGGGCTTATCTGATGCTGATGGGACACTGATTTTCTGCGACGTTTCCTACGCTGCACACTTCCCGTATCTCAACCACAGATCTCCACTTGTGGATTTACCGCCGACTCATCTCAACGGCCAGCTGTCTGCGGCAGCGACCCCGCCACGCTCGGTGTTAACGCCGTCGTCTGTTTCTCAGCAGAGCTGGGTCATTGCTTCTCCTTCCCCGAGGAGCCGAGCAGAGCCGCTGACGGAGGGCGAAAACAAACAGACTAAGCTGCTTCCTGCTGCTCCTGCTGAGAGCTGGGATCTTTGTTTTTCATATGATGATTGTGTCTCCACATCACAGAGGAATATTCACTGAACTGCAGCTGCTGATAAATCACACTAATGAGCTGTGTATATGAGCGGAAAATATGTATTCTAGTTTAAAAAGTACAATTCAACAGGACAGCCCAGAGAGGAACGTCAGCATCAGCTGAATTATACTCATTTGGGCTTTAGGGGACAAACACACATGGACAAATTAGTTGGACTTCTTTCATTAGAGAAAAAAACCCACAGTCACTAAAATAACCTGCAATTTAAAAATGTAAAAGTTCAACTGTAGTTCAACTTCATCTTAAAATATTTAAAAATAACTTAATGAAACTGGTCTGGACAAATGAGTTGGTTCTTCTGGAGAAGACGTAAAACAACGTTTCCATGGTGACGTGTTAAACTAAAGCTGTCCTGTAAACATCCCACCACATGAACATGGACCAGAAGAAGGTAAAGGAGACAGATGTCTGAGGAGATCAGAAGAAGCTTCTAGAACAGCAGGTTGAAGGCTAGAATCCAACACATAAAGACCCAAAACAGAGACGACACCAACCTCTCAGGAAAGGACTAGAAGGACAAACACGCTTCGGTGTAAATGTGTAAATAAGATCAATTTAATCCAGAGATGAAGGTTTACTGATCACAACTCAGGGTGTCCACCTCCAGTCCTCCAGGACCGCTGTCCTGCATGTTTTATTGTTTCGCTGCGTCAACACACCAGATTCACCGGTTCCTAAATACCGATTTCCAGGCAGCTTTTGCTTTTTTTCCTGATAAACATTAGAAAACAGGGAGCCGTTTCTTAGTCACATGACTGCATGTTACAATTATGTATTACTCACATATGGAAGACAACACCTCAAACCTCCAACAGAGATCATCTAATATGGGATTTTTAATAAATATCTGATTTTTAGGAAGCAGGACAGCTGATGGGTAATTTTTGCCACATAAGCTCAAATTTGTCTGTTTGGTTACCGCTGAAGCGCGTCCACTTCTGTTCAGTCTAAAAACCGGAGAGGACGAGGTTGGCGGCTGATGGAGGCGGGTTAACGAAAGAGCGAACTGAGCAGCATCTCACCTCACCTCCACAAACCTGACCCAGCAGCAGCTAAAAACAGGCAGTGAGCAACCCCCCCTCAGGAAAACGTTAAACAGACGACGTGTAGTGGGAGCCCACTCAGGACTGCAGAGCCAGGGTGGAAAGTGAGCTGGCAGCGGCGCGGATGCTCATTTCTCGCGGCTTTGCCACCACCTCTGAACCCCGCGTGTCTGAAAACTCACGCAGCAAATCCAATTTCCTCCAGGGAAATTTAATATCATTAAAGGCAATCAGTGCAGACGGTGAACGGGCGCTGAACCCATCAGACCCACGGGAGCGCCAGAACCAAAGGTCAGCCAGGAACCCCTGAGAAAAGCAGTGCTGGGCTGGACCGTTGACATCCCCGACCTCCAGCTACAAACTCTTCAAAAACAATCGGGCAGTTTACTGAAGTCTTTATACGACAAACACAAATTCAGAATGAGACCTGAACTCTCAGCAGAAAAAAAAAAAAAGCTTTTTAAAAGTGAAATCAAAAGGAGAAGTTTGATGAATGTAAATTAGTTTCTCAAACAAAACACCATCAGAGATTTGTGCTGAAACTGCTGTTTTTTGTTTGCTCATCCAGAAGGTGCAGGTAGGACTGGCGTGGAGGAGAATAAACCAGACTCAGGTTTTTAGATGGGCACCGTTAGGACTTCAGCGCTTTTATTTCTGTCTTCTCTGGAGTTTCACCTGGGATCTTTCATCTGGGTGGTTTGGATGCTGCACTGCCTAAAACAGTTTCTGCCGGTGATTTTTGACACCTGATACGCTGAGCAAGCATAAAACCAGGAGCAGCTTCAGACTCCAGATCCAGAGGGACTGAGAAGATGTCGAGAATGAAGATGTTGAGATTGAATGTTGGTGAATCGAGACTTTTGTTTCAGATCTACTGTGCAGCTCTAGTTCCCAGCGACACAGAAGACAGCAATGATACGGCAGGTCCAAGCGGCTGAGACCAGCTGAAATGTTGGTGGAGAGGGTGTGAGGATCTGGGTTCCCGTCGTCCTTCGACAGGAACATCAATCCTGATGAAGCCAAGTTTCATTACAGTCTAAGTGATGGTTGTTGGCAGGCCTGATGATATGAATCGATTAGAGCGCTTGTGGTTTCTACTCGTTTGCTGAGGCGGCGTCCCCTCAGCTCTGAGTGAGCGCCGGCGTCCAGCTGGGTTTTCTCTTCAGCTCGCCGCTCTAAAACGCAGTGTGGATGAAATCCTTTCGGCACGGCCCCGCCAGAGAGTGTTTCTGAAGGAGGAGGAGAACGGCCGACCCTGCTGAGTGGGAGGAGAGCTCAGCAGGAGCAGCAAAGGACGAGGAAAAGTCATCCGTATGCTTTTCTCTTTCTCGATGTTTCCATGTGGAAGGACTCCCGGCGACCCGCCACTCAGGCCTACTTTCCACAGGAAGCAGGCTGAAAACATGCAGCTCCTGTCCGACTTGTGACTCAGCCAGCAAAGCTACTGGAAAGGTTTGCATCGACGGCAGGCAGGAAGCTGGTGGGACGCAGTATTGATCCCGGCGCTTCAGAAGTTCAGGGGCAACGAGTCAACGGGGAAAGCTGTTAGTGCCTGAAGCCTCGCACAAAGGCTGCTTTTAACATCAAAAAGGTGGAACAAATGTGTCTGACTGGAAGGAGACGCCACAGAAACGACAGAGGCGAAGGTAGCGACAGTGCAGCAGACCAAATCATAAAGTCAAATCAATCAAAGGCACAAGCCGCTGCTCATATAAATGAACAGTCTCAGAAACCTGAGAAGACCTCAAGAAGACCAGAAACTACAGCGGCGACGGGGACAGCAGCTCTGCTCACCTGGGAGGCCTGCCAGAGCTGATCAGCCACGGCGTTGATCTCCGACAGGACGTGACGGATGAGAAAGGACTCTGCCACGCCGCTGCTCCCCAGCACCATCAGATACTCCGCCAGCTCCTCCGCCGCCCGGAGCTGAAGGGTGGCCAACAAGATGGAGCTGGTTAGACTGCAAGTGGTTAAAACTGCTCAGAATAAAGACCCTCGCTCTTCTAAGGTCCACTTCCTGCTCAATTACCTGCTTTTCCTCTGTAATTATCAATAAAAATAAAAACATTAACACATCCCTCTACATGGCTCTTTCAGACTCGGGCAGTACGATTAGTTGCAGTTGGGATAATATCACAATATCATGAAACATGATTCTGTAATCACAGCGTGAACATTTAGAAGTTTGTCATGTGACACGAGAGTGGGCGGAGTCCTGGTACGTACGTCGCTGCTGCATCACGAGAGGTTTCCCATGAGTCTTAGTTTTAAATAATAAATCCATATTTTCAACAGTTAAGCCACTGAATGTCGGTGGTGTTGATTTTCTCGCGGTGGGATGTTGGATACTAAAAGCGACCAGCTGATCAGAGCTCAGATGATCAATACTCTACAGTCTGATGCTCACTGATCTTTTTTTTTCTTTGAGTGAGTCGTCCGAGTCCACAGGTCAGGCGTCAGAGATCTGTCATTTCTGTGACCTTGAACCAGTAAGAACCATCTGATTTGAAGTAAATGTTTGATCAGGTCCATTTTATTTTTCAATTTGTGAAAATATTAAATAGTTAAATTTCACTGCGTTTTTATTGGTCCCAACATGAGAATTTTTCTTAAAAATAACCCATTAACACCTTCAAATGAATAACACCATAGTTTTGTTGGTAATTTTATATTCTAATTTCATGTGTTTGAGGTTTTAGATCTGTTTGTTGGTGTTGTTAAATAAAAAAAACATTAGTTACATTATTGTAAGTCTGCATACTGTATTTGCTGACTAAGCTAAAATCACGAGATTATTTTCTAAAATCCTACGTCCTAATTCAAACTACACGCTTTAGTTCACATGTCCACTTAAGAAGTAGAGGCCGTCCATCCCCACACCCACCTGTAGGCTCCGCCTCCAGGATCAGAACCAGGTTCAGTTCCCACTCATCACCCCCAAACTTTAATTGTGACGAGGTCCAAGTTTACACCCCAGAACCAAAACAGATTCAGGTCGGTTTTGAGCCGCGGATCGGATCAGATTAGCAAAGTTTAAAAAAGGAAAACTACAAAGAATTTTACTTCTCTTGAATCAAAATGGTCAAAAGGCAACTCAAAGAGCAATAAAGAGAAATAAAACAGGTGTATTAACCACTCATGACTGGTGGTTTGTTTGTTTTTTTAATAATCCTACGGTGAGTATCTTGGGTGGGAGTGGGGTCTGATGTCCCTAAACGTCCCTCCCTGGTACCGACTCAACGACGACGTACTGTATTAGTTTTAAAACAGAAACAACATTTGAGGAGACTCGTGCTTTATGCTTCCACACGGAGCCGTCGACACGCGTCCACCGTGTCTGGAGACAACGTCCACCTCCCCACACCAGTCCCTCCTGCTCTGAGCGCCACCATCGACCACCTCGCCACTCACAATCCACCCACGCCAGTCTGTTTTCCCTCTGAACCACGTGTCCCCAGCTCGCAGATCAAACACCGTCCCTCCCGGTGACGTTTCACCTGTCAGGACAACTAAAACAAAGTTAAAACCAGAGTGAAGATCACAGATTCATCACCATCTCCGGGTGGGGGACAGCGGCTCCTTACGTTGCATTTTCTTGACTTTTCTCTTCTTTAAAAAGGAAATGCAGCTGAATCGGACCATGAAGTGTGACATTAAAACGCTGTTTTTCATCTTCTATATTACTAAGACAGAGCGCTGCTTTTCATCCCAGTTTTCTCGCTGTAATTTCCAAAGATAAAGCCTTTCTGATCAGTGGAATTATCAGAGAAATAAAAGGTGGACTTGAGCGCCGTGTTTGGCTTTGAAACAGGATGTGAGCTGCATTCAGCACACAAGGATGCAATAAAAGTCAGCGTGCACGAGGTTATCCAACCACTAAACTGCTCCCCTCTCTGAAAGGTTATTTCATGAAATATGTCTGCAGCTGAAGACAGTGGGAGACTGACATTTGATTGACGCCACTTGGGATTCTGTACTTGAAATTACATGGTCTGGGCTCTTCATCTCATCCACTCTTGTTCCTCCGAGAGCAGAACAGCTTCTGCACGTGTGTCTGGGAAAGCCAGACTGAAATAAGAGCACTCTTCACGGGTGCCGCCGGCGCCACAGGCGGGACCTCCGCTGGCGTAAATTGCAAACTCTTGTACCGCTGCGTCTCAAGATGGGACCCGCTCTGACTCCGAGCACTTTCCCGACACTTCCAGAGGACTCTCATTCAGCCGGCGCCCTCGTTTCACCACTAACCTGCCATCTCAGAGAAAGCAGCCACTTCACAGCCATCTTCTGATGTCGTACCAGGTGGAGACCTCAGGACCAGGGGACGGGTCCGTCTCCAGGACAAGCAAACAGTCAGACACAGGAAAGTGTTGAAACATCATCTGGACTACTGAATAAAAGTTAAGTGTCCAGGTTCGTTTCCTCGTTACTCCAAGACAAACAAAGCAGACTACAGGTCTGGAGCTGATATCAAGTATGGAGCTTGACAGCCACCAAGATGAAGTCCAAGTTTAGGAGACCATCATTAAACGGAAAAAAACGACATACATCTGAAAGAGGGAGAACGAAAACCTTCAGAGTGGCCCAATTAAGGGTTTTATACGTTTTATACGTCGACAGTGAAAGAGAACAATCACAGAACTGTTTCCTTGGTTTAAACAAATAATAATAATCTGGAAAAAGTATAAATATCCTCGTTAACATCTACAACCAAGAGACGCCGTCAAAAATGAAACTACGGAGATTAAAACAAGATACAAACCCATGGAAACATTCAAGAAGGCAGAGCAGCAGAAAACATCTAAAAACACCCCCCCTCTCTCAAATCAGACTCTTCAGACAGAAAAAAGGAAGTAAAAATGGTCTGGAGAAGGAAAGAACATCTCATGGTCTAGAGCAGACCACATCATGTGTCAAGCACGGTGGAGGAAGCATGATGGTACGGACATGTATGCCTGTTGACAGAAGTAGATGATGAACTGTGAGGTGGACAGGTCTAAAGTCTCTGATCACTTTCAGACAGGATGGAGCTCCACAGAGCAGATGATTAATAACCCTGAACATACTGAAACACACTCGAGACCTTTGAAAGGACAATCAGCTGAACTATTTTTCTCTGACCAGGTGACTTCTTTGATCTGAGCCCAGAAGAGCAGCTTTTCAGTCGCTGAAGATAAAACTGAGGACAGAAACCAGCAGCTGAAGGAGGCTGCAGAGAAGGTCTGGAGAAACATCTCCAGGAGGAACCTCAAGAGCTGACCATCTGACCATGTCCGTAGACTTCACTAACTAGAAATGATTTTCATCCAGAAATGAAAAGATTTATGATTGAATTAATAATTACGTAACTGGGTCAAAACACCTTTGAGCTCCTGAAAAAAAGGTTATGAATGGTTTAATTCCTAAATGTGATATTTTTATCAAACTTCTTCAATTCAAGCTGAAAGTCTGCACTTTGACCACATCGTGAAATTAAAAACAAAAAAAAAAAAAAACTTAAAACCTGTCCAGACCCAAGGGTTTGTATAGTAACATAAATAATTATAAGTGAAAAGTGAAGTGAACGAAACATGAACAAGAATTTAACAAAAAGAGTCAGCAATTCAATCCTCTGAGTGAAAATGTCTCCATGACAAAGTTTGAATCTTGTGCTCATTAAACGTGCCAGTCGAGGGTGAAGCAGCCGACAGCTGCAATAAATGATTACTCCGATTACACGCTCAGAATAGTAATTAAGAACCATTTCTCTTTTTATTTCCATAATTAATTAGGAGCTAGAAAATTGGCCCCATTCCAGCTGCTCAATTTCCATATTTTGATTATAAGACAGTAAATTATGCATCTGGTCATCTGGTCACAATTAGCAAAGATTTTAGAAAAAGGAGTAATTTCAGGCTGCACAGAAACATGATTTACAGAAACAGAATAAAACAAACTATCAAAGCACCTGCTTCTTCCCCTTCTGTTACCACGACTCACTGATTTACTGGACCATCTAACCCTCGCTGGTCCTCCTCTGAGGAGGACGAGGAAATATCATGTCACATAAAGAAGATGTAGAGGTGGAGGTGTGTGAACACACTCCCTCTGGTCAGCACACTCGTGATTCTATCTGTCGGCATCTACCTCAGATGATCTGTCGTTCTCACGAGGATAAAGGTACGTTCATGAAAATTTACAGGAACACGATGAAGAAACTGGAAACTGAGAGGGGATCAGTGGAGAGGCCCAATGTTCTATCCTAAAGAACATAAAACATTCTAGGAAAAGACAGTAGGTTAAAAAAATAACTCCCATCTGACACACTTACACCAAACCTCAGTAAAAACACAGGTTTTAAGAGCATCTGACTAATTAACCCCTTTAAACCCAGAAGACCCTGTGACAGGTTGTTACAACTGAGGTAATGTGTTTCAGCTGTGTTCAACCAGGTGGAGAAGGTTCAGGACATGCTGCAAACTGCAGTTCCTCTGCTGCCCACTAGAGTCTGGATCCAGACCTGCAGGTCCTCTGCTGACCACTAGAGTCTGAATCCAGACCTGCAGGTCCTCTGCTGACCACTAGCGTCTGGATCCAGACCTGCAGGTCCTCTGCTGACCACTAG
>JAOWBL010069610.1:0-14495 GCA_028564865.1 Zenarchopterus dispar
TAATTACTATAACTCATTTGAATAAGGATTGTACACTAATTTACTTGAACCAGGGCTAGCGTTTAATTTTTTAAAACTAACTGCTACAACTTCTCCTCAAATTTAAATAAAAGGCTGATGATCAACAGTTTTTACTGCTTCCCCCTTGTGTTGTTCTTCACGCCTTCTGCTCTCACCTCTCCTCCCCCCATCCATGCAGCATCCCACGTTCATTTACGCTTTATCTTTCCCTCCTTTTAAATGCCACAGAGACCGAAAGACAATTGCAAATTCATTTGGTCCCATCTTGTCTGCTCTAACCTTAACCCGGCCATCCTCCCCCCACTCTGTCTCTGTCACGCCCTCCTTCTCTATTCTAATCTCAATGGGAAGTGCTGGAATTAAACGCCACTTTCAATCAAGTGCAGCCCGAGTCACCCTCTTCTATGTCCAGTGACCTGCATATCACACACACACACACACACACACACACATACATGGAGCAATCCCTAATGTCATCAGGAAGTGGACATTAAAGTGTCACAGCGTGGTCCATGTCACCCACCCTTCTGCCACTAACAAAGCAAAAAATTAGATTTTAATCCTGAGTCGGCATGTCTGCCCATACGACTGTGTGTGTGAGAGAGTGTGTGTGTTGGACTCCAAAGCTATCTTTCTCTCGTGGAGATCAATTAAAAGATAGACATGCTTCAAGTCAAACCCTCCAGCAGCCAGAGCGATATATATCATGAACAGTTAAAGGATAATTTCCTAATAGAAACAATGATGATTGTGTTCCCAGTGGCACACTTTTGAGTACACTAATATTTTGGTGCACAAATGAGTGTTCTCCCAAGGTATAAGAGTCATTGTGTTCTTACCAGAAACAACAATGGCAAACGTTCTCTTTCAGATGTGTTTACTTGAGTTACTGCTGCGATACTGCCAAGATTTGGCTTTTTATTGATCGTAAATTCCAGAGCAAAAGAAACCAATTTTCCTTGTTACGTGTGTAATCTCTCCTCTTTGTTATGAGAGATTAAAGCTACACTGTCATAGCTGGTCTCTTTATATGAAGGCAATGAAAACTTGGCTTAAGGTTTTTTAACTACCTGATAGTCAAAGGAGTTCCACCTTTATGTATTTGACCTCAACTAATGTCATGATCCTTCATGACATTGACGGCATCGATGGCAGTGTCTGTGAATTCTGCCTCGAATATCTGTTAAGCCGTATTTATGCTTCTCAGTCAAGTTAATGCAAAGGGAATGCTGTCGTTGCAACATCGTTGTGTACATTTCAGACTTCCGCACTGAGGTCTATGAGTAATGAAGTGCTGCAAACCAGTTCACCATCAAAACTCTAAGGGGGGTTTAGTTTCTGAAGGATCTTTCATGAAATCCCCTAAAACTCATTGCTTGAGCATTTACCCCCTGGTTTCGCTTTTCTATGAGAGAGGATGTTGTTGGAGTTGGATCTGATCGATGTGGAACCGTAAATGCTTTTACTGGAAAATGTTGCATCGCACATGAGAGAGCAGTTGTGTGAGGAGGTGGTCTGTACGCCATTTGAACAAGCCTAGTAGAAGAGACAAAGCAGAAAATGAAGTGCCAGAGATGATGCAGTACAGCGGATCGATCAACCTGAACAAAACAGGTGGATCACAGATGCTTGAACCATGGGTAGGCATGGGTCGGCCAGTTATTCGTGTTTTCCTTCAGGATTGCTTTGTGTATCTGCCATTTTATCTTTTCTTCTCTTCTCTTTGTATACCCTACATTTAATTAAATGGCCTATTTTTGTGCTCTGTATATAACTATGTGCAGTATAATTGAATTCCTTATCTAGCAGACTCAAGCCAAACTGGTGTTTCCAGATTTCCTTGGTCTTTTTAAATAATCTATTAACATTTTAAATCACAGAAGTGTACTCTGTGCAGATGCTATATTTAGGCTTCCATGTACTCTGTGATTTATTTATTCTTCTAAATGGCTTCAGTACTTTACTTGAGGAGAGCAGTACATGCAGGGTCCTGAATTTACACCTACCAATCTGCCCAATGCTGGTAAACATTGCCATTAGCAGGTATATCTTGGAAGGTTCACTGGCACGTACTGAGATCTTAATGTTACAAAACTGTGATAAGAGCCACTACAGCATTATGTGTCATGGATACAGTCTCCACCCCTCCCATCACTTTGCCACTGCCAATAAGAAGCATTATGTATAAATGTCAGTTACACACATGGACAAATTTATTGGTGCCCTCCCACTAAAGAATGAAAAACCCACAATGGTCACTGAAATAACTTGAAACTGACTAAAATACTAGCAAATAATAATTTATTGAACACTGATAATGAAAACCACACCTGTATAATTAGTTTATAACAAATAATGAATAGTGATAAAAAAAATAAATAAATTAGTAGTTTGCATAGACATTTAATTTTTTTATACTTATGGGAAAAAATATGAGAAATACTCTGTCAATTTTTTTTAACCACAGTCCTTGTGTTTTATGAAGGTTTAATATTCAGTGCTTAAAAAATGAAGATATAAGATAAAATCAGATAGATTTAGATTAAATCAAATTAAATTAAAGAGGACTTAATATTTGAATTTTCACAGAAAATCTTGTTCCACTAATGAAAACTGACTGACATTTCTTCATTAAAGATGAAGCATTTCTCTGCTGAGTATTTTACTATTCATCCTGCATACAATATAATGTGCTGCTTTCTTGCCATGGTGATTTGGCTGAGATGAGGAAGTGATAGCTGTGTCAACTGTGTGGTTGCCGTGGAGACCGTGAATTGTGTGTGTGTGTTTTTTTTAATTTTTTTTCCTTCAAATGCGTGTTCCCTTTCACAGTGACCCAGTTTCATTGCTGTGGTTTTGAAGCTCTCCAAAAGCCCTTCACTGCTCTGTGTTTTACCTCACCCCTGAATCCAGCTGATAAATGTATGATCTGAATAAGAGCTTGGACTTGGCTGCTCAGCTGCTACCAGGAGCTCTGCAGGGAACAGCTCAGCAGCATCATTTAAGCACATTTGTGCTTTTCCCTCTTGACCTATAAGAAAAATGTTAAACTGTTTTTCATCATAGTCTTACAATGTGAATAAAAAGCTTGAAATTCTTTCTAAACAATTCACTATGCCAGCGTAAGGATTTGAATGGAAAAAATAAAGTAAAAACTAAATCCAAACTATAGTTATACTAATGAAATAAAATCTACTGCTGTGATTATTTCTATTTCTATTTCACAAAAGCCTAAATTTAAAGATGATTACTTTTCATGATTTTTTTCCTCAAAATTGTTTTGAGTCTTTAAAAATAGTGCATACTTTCACACTTCTGTACACAGAAAGTCTAACCTCATCCAGTGGTATACTACTGTGTACTGTTAAGATAAGTCTAATGGAAGAAAACTATTCTGTGAAGGTAGAAGTCGTTTTTTATCAATATAAAGGAACAAGAACAAGAACATATTTCAATCCTGCAATTTTGGCAGGTTGATAAATAGTCATATTTCTGAAATCTGGTAACAATAGCAATAGCTCTGTCTAAACCATCAGCTTGTCTGAATTCCACTTTTATTTTATTTCCACAGGGCAGTACCAACAGATGTAGTTGAAGCCGCCTCTCGATGCCATTGGCATACAACCAATCAACAAAATGAAGCATGGGATGTAGTGATGTACTGACATCCAACACAAATAGGCATAAAGCACAGGCCTGGAAGCCAGCTAGAACACATCCATCTCACTTCAGTCACCACAAGTTAGTTATTTTAGCGTTATACTAAGTATGTTACCTTATATTCATTCTGATCAAATATGTCCTAATGCCATAATTTCAGATGTTGTTACCAGCTGGAACAAGTGCTGTCAGAACTATAACAATGACTAGTGGAGCTCCGCTGGGACCTGTGAACGGCCTGGGCCCTAGGTCCACAAACTGGTTGCCAACAATTAAGCACAGTGACACAGGGGACCAAGCAACGAGTAACTGAGCATGGCGGAGCACGAGCAGCTACCTGTTGCCTAGTGGTCTGGTTAGTCAACTTGAAAGGGTCCTGAAACAGTTAAAACTGAGACTCATCCAAACGTAGGACTACACGAGGTAGAAGTCAGGGAACACGAGCCAGTCTAGCTGGTGTCCTCTAGTTAATCCGAGCTAGCAGCCTTCAAGCTGCATCTCTCTCAGTTAATAACACAACAAGCCATATTATCCTTAAAATACCTGTCTTTATTTACAGTTCAGGAGTCAAATCAAAACAGTGGTAAGTAGCTACAGCGATACACAATGAATGATTAAAAAAGCATCCAGAACAACAACAGGAACCAGACAATAAATATTTTTATTTCTGCTGAAAAGTTGGAGACTTTCACGTGTACGGCACTGGTAATGGACTCACTTTTGGAGTCATCCCCTAGTGGTCAGTTGAAGAACTGCTGTTTTCTTCTCTGGGTGTAAGTTGAAAATAAATTCCTTTGATCAAAGATGTCATGGCATGTTGTCTTATCTCTTGTTATTTACTTCGAATTCTCTACATTTTTCTTTAATGATCACATCCACCAACAGTGGCTAGTGGTTCCTGAAAAATGTTACCAGAATCACAGTCTGGTTTGTCATGCCCTTTAACCTCCCTTACACATATACACAAACAAACTCTGGATATGCAGCAGCAGTAGCTCTGTGGCTATAGGTTCTGGCAACAGAAACCACTGGGCAGACTCTGTTTTTGTTTGTTTTCATACAGCGTCCCTGAATTTAGATTGTGTGGTCTTCTGTTGAACGGAAGTTGTGGAAGGAGGCGTAAACATCATAACTGAGATTCTTACCCACTGAAATCCAAATACATATATATATAGTTCATTTTTTGTGTTGTCTGCCATCAACATGGAAATATCATCTTAGTTAAATCATCAGATACAGGGCATAGGTTTGCACAGCTCCAGGTACAACAACTATGTTGCAACACTATTTCAGCTTTTCTGTATTTGATAGTTGTGACATTTGTCCTTCAACTCCATCTTAATGCGAATCAAAATTTGACAGTCACTTCAATACATGATGAGCAAGAGATGTTTTCTTTCCTCTGAGGATTCAAATAGGACCCATTTGATCCATATAGTTCAAACAATAATGATACACTTGAGTCACAGATGATTTCCCTCATGATAGTAAAACTGCTTCTCTGAAGCGGCAGCCAAAAGAGACCCTAAGGTCCTGTTTACAACTGGTTTTAAAATGTGTACTGATTAATCTGTTCACAAGTGGACAGCCTTAAATACAGGTGTAGTCGTTCCCAGGATGCTTTTAAGGATACACTCGGGACCAGTCACTCAAAGCACGCTCAGAGGTGGTCTGAACCACATTTGACTGCTTTCTTTTGCCAAAGTACACTCAGCGGACCTCATTTATGAAATGTGAACCGAACAAAATGTGCCTCCAAAACCTGAGAATAAACTAGAAACACAGACATTTATCTGATTGGCATTTCATATTAAGAATTTTATGCTTCAGGTTGTGTTTCTTAAAAAGTCAACTGGTGTTTTAAATCGACTTGATATGCTGACAGACACCCACGCAGACTCGGGTCATAGTAACACACGCTGTAATGCCTTCATGGTTTCATGACTACAAGGTGGTTGTGTTTGGGTGCAAGTGGTGACATCCTACTCTGTAAACCCAAGAAAGTGTGCAAAATAATATTTACTTGCTGTGTCCTGCATAAAGTTGCCATGAAACAAGGCCTACCAGTGCCAGAGCTCCCAAATGAACCTAATCAGTTCACAATACCCTGGACATGCCAGCATCCTAAACACGGGAAGTAAATTGTAAAATGTAACACTTTTAAACATGTTTCCTTGCTTTTTGTAAGTTGATCAAGCTTTTAATAACTACATTTAAGGATATTAACAAATTCTCTTACTATCCATCATTTCTTCAAATGTTTGAAAAAAAGCAAAACATCACCTGCATGCTAAAATGCATAGTAATATAACACATCATTTAAAAAGTATAAGTTTATGTTTTTATCCATTATCTATACTTTATCTTTTTTTTTTTTCATCCAACTTTATATCAAACATTATGGTCACCTGTTTAAATCTTTGTAGGTGAGATGACAAGGCATTACCCGCATTAGCCACCTCTTTCCAGGCCTGTACCTTTGCATATTTTTAAAATTACCAATATGACCAGGTCTGAAAATTTCTTTTCCTCTGTTTTTCTTTCATAATCTTTCTCCAATTTCCAATCATTTATGAACACACATATATTACTTAAAGTCAAATCAGAGCGTGAATCTGGAGTAGAGTTAATCAGGAGTAGATTTTCATAAGGAGGAGATTTATATGCAAATTTACACACAAATTTACAAAAATAAATAATGAATGAGGCCCAGTGTGTACTGGGGTACATAGAAGGGCTTCCTAGATAAATTATGTCTTCTGTGGAGGGGGACAGACGTAGCCTATTTATTTATGCTGTCATATTACAGTGCGAAACAACAAGCGGGAGCTATAACAACCGACAATAACAACATCATATCATTTTGAGTTGCTTACCTTAGTACACATTTTAATTTCCAATCTCACTCTTCTTAAGCTTTCCGCTAGGCCTGTCTTTCATGTTTTTGAATGTTTTCTTGATGCCATTATTGCTCAGAAACACAAATTAGAAACATACTCCTCAGGCATCTTTCCTCCCACAGATGGTGACTAGAACCTCCAGCTATCATTTGCTGAAGGGGGCTTTCATTGTTAATCTGCCCTCTTCCTCCTCATTCCTCTTATTTTCCTATTTTAGAACAACTAATGATCCCAGTTAATATCTGTGTATGATTATCACCCGACTGTTTTGCACTCTGGTCCTCAACAAATAGTCACATACACAACTGTATATGGACAAAACAGTGGCACCTTGTTCTTAAGTATAATAAGCTCATTAACTCAGAAGAGTTAAGGTGTTAAATGAGCACTAACAGTCTTGTGAGAGATTGTACAATGGCATTGGGAAAACTCATCAGCTGCTCACAAACTGTGACAAATAAACAGCAAACCCCTCACCCCCCACATAACAGATTTGGGGTAAAAGAGTAACCAGTACAAGATAATAAAGTGAACTGGGTGAATAAAGAAGCAATGTAAAGAACATTTATTTTCATGCATGAAATATACCTGAGTGTTCAGTTTGTTTGAAAGTGAATTTTACTCTTGCCTTTTTGCAAATAACTGTTTGTTGCAGAAGAAGTCCAAAGGTAGTTTTCTTCTATTCAAATTCAAATGTAAAATACTTTATTAATTCCTGAAGGGAAACGAATTGTTGCAGCAGTTATGATTTCAGTGATTCCCACATTCCAGCCCATCTCCCTCATAAAATAGTTAAATTGGACCTCATAAAGTTAATGTACTATGAACTTGTTAATGCATTATCACCTAATACAATTAATTTTGAAATTACCACTTAGTGAGCAATGGATCTTGCTGTGGCAGAATTTTGGCAAAAGAGAACTGCATTTACACCCTCCTGCAGATTTAAAGATCTTGTGTTAAATATTTGGCTACTGAAACCCTTATCTTCTGCAGTATTGAAACAGGGTTGGTGGAAACAGAAACTGTTTTTGTGCACTCTTCAACACTGACTTTGTCATACTGAAATTAAAAAAAAAAAAAAAAAAAAAAAAAAAACAACCACACATTTTCGGTCCCATGAGCCTTTCCACCACAGGGAGCAACAGGATTTTATTGAACTGTTTCCATGTAAGCTGATGGTAGAAAATCAACCTCACTGTTGTTTGCCAACCATCATGAAAAATTGGAAAGTGAAATCATTTGCATAAATGTGTTATTAATCATCGCTGGAGTACATTCACCTGGCATTATCATATGGCAGATCATAAGTGTTTCTTTTTATCATGGCTGGTAAAAAAGTTTGAACATGTTCACCTCATCTCAGTTACCTCTGCTGGTTGAGGCCAGCCAAGGTCTGACTTGGAGGCTCGGTGGAAGCAGTCAGCAGTAGCAGGTAGACGAATGGCCACCTAGCACTTTTTAGTGACCTTCGGCTCCCAGCCCTGTAAACAAAGATAATAAGCAATAAGAAGAAATAACCAGAACCATGTCTTGACTTCTCTTTTCCTTGTTTCTTCACCATGTCTGCTGTTAACGTTATTACTGCAGTTGTACTTAATATGTACTTAAATACAGCTGCTGTGCCCTTTTCATCGGTCATACCATGCTCTATTCATTCCCCCGCCTCCACCACACACACAAACACACACACACATACACACACACACAAACACACACACAAACACACACACACACATGCACACAAAACAGGACTTAAGACAATAAATATTTCAGATACTGGATGCTTGTGATCTTGGTTCAATGTAGTTTAAATTAGGAAGCAGGAGGAATGGTGAGAATGCAAGGCATAGAGGTGAAAAGGATGCAAGAGTTTAAATACTTGGGTGACCCCAAGTGCAGAGCAACGGAGAGTGTGGAAAAGAGGTGAAGAAAAGAGTGAAGGGAGGGTGGAGTGGGTATAGAAGAGGGGAGTTTCCTGGGACAGAAGAGTGGCAGCGAGAGTAAAGGGGATGGTAGATGGTAGTGAGGCCAATCCTTCTCTGTGGCTTGGAGATGCCAGCACTGACCTAAAGAGAGAAAGTAGAGCTGTAGATGGCAGAGATTAAGATATTAAGATTTGCTTTGGGAGGAACAGGGATGATAAGATCAAGAACAAGCCCATCAGAAGACAACCCAGGGGTAGGGTAGACATCTTGGAGATGAAGTATAGTAAGTAGATTTCAGTAGTTTGGATGGTTTGGACATTTAAAGGCAAGATAGTGAACACACTGGTAGAAGGATGCTGGAGATGGAGCTGCCAGGAAGGAGAAACAGGAAAAGACCAAAGAGGAGATTTCTGGGTGTGATGAAAGAGGATATGGAGTGTTTACAGGGGAAGAAGTAGAAGATAACATATGATGGAAACCATCATATGTTGATGGTGACCCAAAGTGGGGAGCCCCTTATGGAAAAGACAGAAAAAGAAATATAGCACCAAAAAATATGATTTTAGTCCACTTTTCACAGATTTGATTTTGATGTAACCCAAAAGTCTGTTGGAGCAGATTCCATCTCTCTTAACACACCTCAACTGATATATTTATCTCACACTACAGGAAAATCTAACAAGATCACCTAAAGAGCAATCCAAAAAATCAGGATTTTACCTAAGATTGTCAAAACTAGAAGAGACCAAAATTGGCCTGGATTATCTTGTAAAGGTGGAGCACAGTGTCTTAGTGGTTAGCACTATTGCCTCACAACAAGGAGGTTCCAAAGAGGCCTGCTATATGTCTTTCTGTGTGGAGTTTGCATGTTCTCCTGGTGTTTGTGTGGGTCACTTCGGGTACTCTAGCTCCCCCCTCCCACACCCCTCTTTCAAAAACATGCATGTTAGGCTAATTGAGAATTCTAAATTGCCCGTGACTGTGAGTGTGCATGGTTGTTTGTCTATATATGTGGCCTTGTGATGGACTAGCGACCTGTCCAGGGAGTACCCCTGCCTGTAATGAGCTGGGATAGGCTCCAGCAGACCCCCGTGAACCTATACAGGATCCAACAGGTATAGAAAATAGATGGAGGGATATCTTATAAAGTGTGTCCAGCTTAAAGTAGCACAAATAAGTTTTTCATGTTAAAATATCAGGGGTTTTTTTTTTCATTTGAAGGTATTTTTCATTACTCTGATGTATTGGCAAAAACAAGCCAAAGTAACTTTAGACTCCTGTCCTAGCTGACAACAATGGACATCATGGCAGAAATGACTAAGACTCAAGAATAATGACAGACGAAAAAGTGAGGGAGTAGCCTAGCAAGAGGTCAAACAAGAGAATATCAAAGAAATGTGACTTAACATCCATACCTATACTGGGAGGCCCTGAAATAAAAATGGTAAAGTTGCTTTGTGTAGCTTTATAGTTAGTGAAGCACCTTTTTAAAAAATCAGGAGTATATTTGCATTTCAAAATCTATTATTAGGGAAAACATTTAACAGATATTTTTAGCTATTGTGAATTTACTACTTGGAGTTGTTAATTGCCTGACAACACTAAACATAGTCTATAATAACAATAAGAGATGATACTGTTTATATGCTTATCGGCTTCTTTCCTGGACAGTACTGTGGTTGCCAGGTCAGTAGCCTATGGTGTCTGAGTTTCAGTGCTTTGTTTACAACACCATGAACATTTGTGGATGAGGATGCCTGCATAGCTGAAATGATTGCTGCTTTTGTTTAGGTAGCACATGCATTTTGACCCATCCACAAGACTAAGATATGAGCCAAAAGCTTTGAACAGGCAAGCAGAAGCGAATTTGAGTCAACTGTTATCAGCACACATGCAGGATTAACATGTAGTCTCAAGAGAATCATTGCACACACGGTATTGCACATGGTCCCCTTCATTTTCCAAACCTCTAAGGCAGCAGACCAGGAAAACTGCAACAAGTACAAATAAAGAGACATTTGCATTCTCCCATGCAGTCCTTGGAACATGGCTCATAAACGTCAGGGTTACAGGTCACCTGCGAAAATAATTTGCATAACGCCTGTCTGGTGGCTAACTTGGCACACTACTGGTTTGTGTATTGTAGTTCTGAAGCCAGAAGCTTTGCATTTGGCTGTTGCCATCTTGGTTTAACTGGAACTAGAGAAGACAGGGCTTCCTAAGCTGGCAGTTGTGGCAAACATTTAATTAGCTAGTGTTATATTTAATGTTATTTTCACACATTCATCCATTATCCATACATGCTTTATCCTACTCAAAATCTTTGGAGGTCTGGAAACTGAGGAATACATTGTGTTGCCAGGCAAATGTGAAACATAACTATATACAGTCACATTCACATTTGGTCAATTTAGAATCACCAGTTATTCAATTATATATTCTGGGAATGTGGAAAGACTCATGCTGTCTGGAGACTACCCACTGAGCCATACACATAAACTGCAGCAAAAAGCAACAAAGAACTCATTATCTGATGGATGGATGGATGGACGGACGGAAGGATGGATGGATGGAATTCCCATTGTCAAGATGGGAGATACCTCCAAGAGTGGTGGACATTGAAAGAGCAAAGTTCCTGTAGGACCTCCAAATGAAGACCAATAAACTGGTGATAGTTAGGCAACTGGACATTGTGGTGGTTGACAAACTCTAGAAGAAAGCAACAGTGACAGATGCAGCAATCCGAAGTGACAGCAACATGAAGAAGAAGGAACAAGAGAGGCAAGGAAGAGCTAAAACACATGTGAAGATAATGCTGGTGTTAGTGGTAGTTGGACCACTCAGAGACCTCCAAGCTGGGAGACTATTTGAGTCTTTGGTCCAGAAGTGCACAGTTCTGGGAGCAGCAAGCACTTTGCATAGACGGATCAGGACTCTGGTAGAAGACCAGAGCTTGAAGAGAATAAGAGCCCACAGAGAATAGGCAAGGATGGAGTTTTATATACCGGTATGTATATTTTCTGAGTGTCTTTTTTCTGCTTGCTTTATTAATCATACCATTACCCGTCCACAGACTCTAATGACTATTTTGATATCAGTATCAGGAATGAGTAACACACTGCATTAGAAATACGAGGGTTGAATAATAAAGGCAGAGGAAACATTTGTGAAGGAGACAACAGATTCGAGGAAGGCAGAGATTATGTACCGTAATCCAAATGACAAGGCAAAAACACACAGCAAGAGATTACTGTGATTTTGTCCAAACTAATCAGGTGATCATTCAGCAGGTCCAGGATCACAGCTTTTGGTCAGAGCTCTTTACCTCTCAGCACATGACCTAGAAAATTTAGCTGAGACAGCAACTTTCAAGAAATCTTGAAATCCAAGGAATGTTTATCCAGACTTTGGTACCATTAATAGTATCAACCACTCGGTTCACTGATCCCTGATCCTTCTTCTGACACTCAACAGGCTCATTAAGAGCAACTGAATAGAAATATAAAACAATAGAAGCTTTTTGTACCTTGTAGGGAAGGTCACAGCAGAAAGGCAAACAAATAGAGGCTGATGAAAACAAAAACACAACACTGGGCTTTTGGGTGGACATCTGTACTCATCTGTGCATTAACCACATAGCTGCAAACGTATGGCACATAAATTAGGCCTGCATTCACAAATCTTCTTTGCTGCATTCCTAAACAAGACCCATGTGCTTTCCTTTAAAGTAATTTAATCAACTCAGCTCTATGACTGCTTTCTTTCACTTCCAGGGACGTGATGACTCTCTCCGGATGTATTTTTTTTTAATCAAAATTACTTTCAGCGTTCTCTATGTTTTTTTGTCTTTCCATTTCTCCTGTGTGAGCCTTTTGTGGTGAAATTCCATATGTATATTCATACATAACTCATTGTTTTAGCTTCTTAACACTTTTGTTGAACTTGAATCCTTCTTAATCATTATTTTTTTAAAGATAATATGGCTTGTTGTGCTGTTAATTGTACTAACAACCTGCTGCGATTGATTCTGGGTTGGCCTTGAGCTGGCAGCTGGACTGGCTTTCTGTGGGGTTAAACTCCTAACTGTTGTGTGGGTCCTGTGTGGCCTGTGGATGGGGCGAGCTGGCAGAGACTTTCGCTGTTTGCTGTGGGTCCACCTTCACCCTTGAATCCAGGCCAGTGTGGAAGGGTCCAGGCCAAAGCTGCAGTCCAGCCACTGCTGCAGAGGGTTGCTCTACCTGAGCAACATAGAGGGGCTGAGGGTGGGCCTGCAACGGATGCCTGAGGTAGCTCTGAAGGAACTAGGCTGGAGCTCAATCCTAATGAATGAACCTCTGACCTCTGTGCATTGAAATCAAGGGTTCAGCAGGCAGAGGGTTCAGTTTAACTGAACTTTAACCTAGTTTGACCCCGGTGGGCTTAGCCCTGCACTGCACTTGGCCTGGCTCAGTATTAAACAATCGATGCACAGCAAAAGACAAATAAATTGGTAGATTGCAGAGCACCCCAGCTGTGTTCACGGCTATGGGTGTTTTAACTTTAAAGCTCAACTTTTAAGTTAGCACACACACCTCTAGACTGAAAAATACCCTCGCAGCAAAGTTCACAGTTTTACAAACTTTGCTGCAAATTCACAAAACTGTGTTTAACCCTGGAGAACCCAGCAACCCTTTTTTTTTACATTGGGTATCAGCAAAAAATGCTGGTCAAATTTGATGCCATGGGTTCTCCAGGGTTAAAAATAAGTGGAAGAATATAAGCTGTAACCATTAAAAAGCAGAATTGGTCATGCAGAAAATAACAGCTTTTTAGTTTAAACATGATCTTATCTAACTTCGTTTGGAAAACTTCTCTTCATAATGAAAAAATGCTACCTCTGCATGTTTACTTCTAACTTTGATGTCATCTGTACACAGTAATATCAGGGATGTGTTTGAGTGATTAGCTATAGAGAGAGTTATAGACAAACAAAGAAGTTTTGAAATCAATATTATGGAGTGACAGGCAGCCTGTATAAAGTGTGTGAGCCATCGGATGGGCTTGGCCTTACCTGGGGGATGATAATGGATGATGACAGTAGGGGTGATGACAATACCTCTGAAATAGGGATGCTGGAGAAATGGGGTAGATTTAATGCCATACTTCCTGAAATCTTCCACCTGACTTGTGAATATTTGGGTTGGGATTAGATGCTGGCGAGTCGAGAAGAGAGTGAGGCAGGAGTCAATGGAGGAGGTAGAGAAGAGCAGGGATCCATAAGGAGGACAAGCAGACTTACTATTGTCATCCAGCTGGCTCCAAGAGGATAAGCCTTTTTGCTGGGGAGAATGGAGAGGACTGCTTGCTGCTTTACACAGTGGAGAAAATTATCCCTTGGCAGCCTCAGTCCATATCTTTTTTTCTTCTTCTTCTTTTTTTTTTTTTTTTTTTTTTTTGGTTGGCATGCTACCAAAACAAGTTGTCCATAAAGTTTATTGCTCTAGCTCCGCGGGCAGTCGAATACATATTCAGTAAGAGTAGGCAGCTCTCCTTCTCTCTTTCTTTTCTAATCACTAATAAATTCCTAAACATTCATCAAGAGTACATGAAGAAAAGTCCATTTACATCTGTGACCTTGGCCATTGAGTACCTCCATGTGTGCATTCTTTCACCGTTTACTGCCGCGACTCTTCAATAAGCAGTTCTCGCTTCATCAGATCTGACACACATTCCTTTTCTCCTTTTCTCAGATGTTTTTTCTCGGTTCTGAAGAATGTTTTAACTCTCATCTAAAGAAGAAAAAGCCCTTCAGGTTAGAGATTAAATATCTTCGAAAGCCAAGAAAAGAAGTCCAGTTGCCCTCCATTTCAGTTTTTTAGGATTATTGTGACCTGGATGACTGGGAATCTACACCAGCAGCCTGGTTCCCTTTTATTTATTTATTTATTTGAATAATGCTTCTTTTGTATGCCAATGTTACATTTGGGAATTACTTTTTCCAAAAGTG